>APFE031564224.1:0-56632 GCA_000404065.3 Pinus taeda
GGACACTTGGAATGCTTCCAAACGCTAGCTAGGATATCCACCATCAACAACAAACCATAACTAGAAAATTTGGTCTAGCGAGGCATCACACTAAGCCACTTGTAGCCATTTCAAAGGGTGCACACCAAACTAACATGAATACCAGCAAGTCCACCATTAATTTCTCACTTATATCATCCAGGTCCTCTAGGAGATTTTCTAAGTTTACATTATAAAAGCTCTTCCAGCATAGTGAAGCAAGGACCCACGTGAATAATCCAGGGCCTAATTGGGGACTAACATGCATTCTAGGTGTTTCGGGGAAGTCATGCAAGTTAGTTTGTGTCCAAGGAGAAATGTTGGCTAAACTTGATTTAAGGATGCAATGACCCTTGGATGTCATTCATTAGACACCATTAGTTTAAGGTTATGGACCACATTATTGTTAGTGGGTACCCTCTAACACTAATGTGGCACATAGCCTTAAACGAAGGGTGTCTAATGAATGACATTCAAGTTGATTTGGGGTAGCATTGGATGTGCTCTAGCCACGAAATTTGGTGGAGAGGTTGGGGCACATGAGATCTCCAATACTCAGAAAGGGTTTGGACAAATTCTAAACATATCAGGAGATATTAAAATAATTAATATTTTTAATGGAGTCCCTAAGTCTAAACTTGGGGAAAATAAAATATTAATGTGTATTAATATGAATCTGTGTTAGAGTGGTCCAAAAGACATGGATCAAGCCAGATCTAATCTTAGCTATTAATTAAGGACTTAATCTCGACCGTTGAATCGTCAACAGGAAAGATATAAGAGGAGTCCTGAGGGTCACTTGGAGGGGTACGCCAAATGATCAGTTATTCTATTCCTTAGAGCGGGGTTTGCTAAGAGAGATAGAATCAGTGATCGGGAGTGCAGCTGAGGGGAATTGAGTACAGAGAGACAGAGAAGCAGAGATAGTGCCGGGATAGCATTAGAGCAGCCAAAGAGAGACGTAGGAGCAGCCAGTGCTCACGCAGGGCGACGTAGAGGCAGCTAAGTGCTGCGCAGAGCACCAGAGGGGCCAGCGTAGCTAACGTAAAGGCTCAGAGAGTTGACGCAGGGACTCATGGAACTGATGCAAGGCCGACGCTGGGCTAGGAGAGGCTGACGCAGTCCAGATTGGGCAAATGTTGGGGTTTTAGGGGCAAATTGACGCTGAGTAGCTGCCGGAAGGATTATCTGGGGTTTCAGCCAGTAGATTTGTCTGAAACAGAGAGGTATTACTGCTAAGGAAATTCTCTGTTGGGTAGGCCAGTTTCGGCTTCCAGATTGTACTTTGATATTGCTTAATAAGAAAACCCTCAGATAGCTGCATTGGTTTTCCCGTATTGGGTTTTTTCGGGGACATTGGTCCAAAAACAATGGTGTCATATGGTGTATTTGTTTCTGTTTCTTTTAGTTGTTGATCTGTTATATGTTGAGCATGCACTAGTGTTTATTTTCAGTATTCACATTGTAAATCACTGGTTAAGTAAAATAACAAGTAGGTAGGAATAAATCAGATAAAGTGCATGGAGGGTTTCTAACTTAAGTAAAGTTAGAAACTTCAACATGGTATCAGAGTGTGATAGCAAATCATAGGAGAACTAAGAGAAATCAGCCGAGCGGAGCAATAGCAGCAGAAAACAGTTGTCCCGAGGTGACAGAAGTTGTTTGTAGAAGTGAAGAAGCCAGAAAGTGTGACGTAGAGCCAACCAGAGCCACGTAGAAGAAGACGGGAACTGCGCAGAGCCTCAGAAAGGCAAGCGTTGTTGACGCAGGGGGCCAGAGGGCTGACACAGGGCATCCCAGGGCTGACGCAGACCCATCTGGGGTGCCGCAAACCCATCCGGGGTGACGCAGACCCATCTGGGGTGACGCAGAGCCAGCGTGGGGTAGAGAAGGGCTGACGCTATTCACAAAAAGGCAGTTGGTGGGGTCTAGAAGGTTGCAGGAACATTGCAGAGTGGAGCTGGTGAGGTACTGTAGTCAGAACAATACTTGATAGAGCAAGGCTAGAGGAGTTGTTACCGAGGGTTTCTAGCCGAGGAACCTGGATTAGCAGTGCAGTTGCACAAGACGATCAGAGTAGGGGGTATCTCGACAAGCGGCAGGAGAATTTCCAGGAGGGAAATCATGACTCAGAGGGAGTCCAGAAGAGAACTTCCAGATGGGAAGTAGAGACTCAGAGGAGTCGAACAGAGAACTTCCAGGAAGGAAGTAGAGGAGCGTCATGGCACTACACGGGGTAAGAGACCAATGCCCAATGAAGAGGAGTAAGGGAGAGTCTTCAAAGAATAAGGCAGTGCTAGCATGGGTAGAGAAGGAAGTTTTGATAGACGATGATTGTGCCATGAGTGCACATGCACTACTTGAGAAGAAGTGGGGAGACATCGAGCTGTAGTCAGGAGGACTACAGGCGATGAGGGGTAGAATCCTCGAGGTACCCAACCTCTTGGATTAAACCTTGCTACGGGAGCCCCGACGAGGAGTAGCAGGACTGGCTGAGTGGGTATATATGGATGTGGATGGAGCGACAAAGGGAGCTACAATGCAGGAGTCCCAAGACAGCACAGAGCTAGCAGGCTGCAGTAGTGTGAGAGGCACAAGAGTGTTGCACCAGTGCAGGAAGGCACAACGAGTTGTGCAATGGTGCGAGATGCAGGGAGTTGTTGCAGCAGCGAAGAAGTCAGAGAGAGGGAGCACTTGTCAGCGGTAGAGGGAGCTTCGACATTAGTGGGTGTTTCTAGCCCAACAGGGAGGTCAGTTGGAGGATCAGTTACTTCTCAGTAATTGAGTTGCAGTGCAACAATGGGAAACACGATGCAACATTATGAGAGGAAGTGCAGCTCATATGCAGTGCTGGGAGGAAGGACCAACAGCAGCATGAATGCAGAGGGAGCTATTGTACAGATGTAGCAGTGGCAGTGGCAGAACCATGGGCAGTAGTACAAAAGGCAGCAGTGCAGAGGATGTTGGGTAGGAAGGCCCAGCATCAGCACAGGTACTGATGCCAGATGATCAGAGTATACTCAGTGAGGAGTGTTGCTAGAGCACATTCCTCGCTAAGAGGGAGTGTTGATTTGGGGTAGCACCGGATGTGCTTTAGCCACAAAATTTGGTGGAGAGGTTGGGTACATGAGATCTACAATACCCAGAAAGGTTTTGGATAGATTCTAAACAGATCAGGAGATATTAGAATAATTAATATTTTTAATGGAGTCCCTAAGTCTAAACCTAGGGAAAATAAAATATTAATGTGTATTAATATGAATCTATGTTATAGTGGTCCAAAATACATGGATCAAGCCAGATCTAATCTTAGCCGTTGATTAGGGACTTAATCTCGACCGTTGAATCATCATCAAGAAAGGTATAAGAGGAGGCTTGAGCGTCACTTGGAGGGGTACAGCAGATGATCAGTCATTATATTCTCTAGTTTGCTAAGAGAGATAAAATCAGTGATCGGGAGAGAACCTGAGGGGCAGTGAGTACAGAGAGACAGAGAAAATGCCAGCACAACAGCAGAGAAGCCAGAGAGACGCGGGAGCAACCAATGCTCACGTAGGGCCACGCAGAGGTAGCTAAGTGCTGCGCAAAGCAACAGAAGGGCCAACGTAGTTGACACAGAGGCTCAGAGACTTGACGCAGGGCCTCCTGGGCCTGGCGCAGGCCAAGATAGGCTGATGCAAGGCCAACGCTGGGCTAGGAGAGGCTGACACAGTCCAGATTGGGTAGATGTTGGGGTTTTAGGGGTAGATTGGTGCTGAGTAGCTGCCGGAAGGATTATCCGGGGTTTCAGGTAGTAGATTTGTCTGAAACAGAGAGGTATTACTGCTAAGGAAATTCTCTATTGGGTAGTCCAGTTTCGGCACCCAGATTGTGCTCTGATATTGCTTAATAAGAAAACCCTTAGATAGCTGCACCAGTCTTCCCGCATTGGGTTTTTCCAGGGACATTGGTCCAAAAATAATCGTGTCATATGGTGTATTTGTTTCTGTTTCTTTTAATTGTTGATCTGTAATATGTTGAGGATGCACTAGTGTTTATTTTCAGTATTTACATTGTAAATAACTTGCTAAGTAAAATAACAAGTAGGCAGGAATAAATCAGATAAAGTGCATGGAGGGTTTCTAACTTAAGTAAAGTTAGAAACTTCAACAATCCAAGGATCATTGCAATAGACAAGATAAAGAGTCAGGCGCTCACTCTCCAAGGTGTACACATGTCAAGAGATCAATCCTCAAGTATTGCACTCTCCAAGCATGGGTTCGAAATGTCAAGCGCTTCTCATAGCAAGGATCCTTTTTGTCTAATTCAAGCATCCTTATTACCTTTTGGAGAAATGTTGGCAAAGCTTGACGTAGGAATGCAATGACCCTTGGATGTCATTCATTAGACACCCTTAGTTTAAGGCTATGGGCCACATTAGTGTTAGTGGGTGCCCACTAACACTAATGTTGCCCATTGCCTTAAAATAAGGGTGTCTAATTATTGACATCCAAGGGCGATTGCAATATACAAGATAGAGAGTCAGGCGCTCACTCTCCAAGGTGTACACATGTCAAGAGATCAATCCTCAAGTGTTGCACTCTCCAAGCATGGGTTCCAAATGTCAAGCACTTCTCATAGCAAGGATCCTTGTTTGTCTAATTCAATCATCCAATCGTCCAATTATCTTACTCAACAAATTCTACTCACTATTATGTTAAATTAGCATTCATACGCAACATTAGAAACTACTTAATTTCCATGGGAATATAGTCTAAATGTCAGATCTACAAGTATAAAATGTGTGTACATAAGGGTACAATTATTTGATGACTGCTCTATTCAATTTACAAAGATGGGCACAAGATGTTAAATTAGAATATATGAGCAACACCATAGTTGTAACCTGCTAGTGCTACTGGCCTCATCTATGCATGTCTGAGTAGGGGTGCCCCATTGCTCCAACGTGCACTTCAACTAAATGATGAGGGAACCCCGTTGTTCCCCAATGCGTCTGTTTGGCTACTGACTTAGCACAAACCGTTCTCATGCCCTCCAACTCCTCGTTTTGCTGAAAAATGGCCTCTCGCCCTGTCGTGGCTTTCTTTCTCAACGCTAGAAGGCTAGCTCAGAACTGATGAAACTGTGGAGGGCGGCTAACCTCTATAAACTTGGTCACCGCTCTAGACCCCTCCGTCTCTTCTAGTACCTCCTCAACGATAAGGATGCCTCTAGGCACCTCATCAACCTGCTGTTGTGGGCGACCATCGCCTAGAAACTGGGTCATAGCACTGGGTAATTGATCAACTATTGGTATCTCATCAATAGATGGCCCTTCGAGTGTATGCTCACTCCCTCAACTAAGGTGTCTGCTAGAGCTATCAAAGAGGCCTCCAACAATGGTTACTCTTGAGCCACATCGGGTATGTTGATGTGCCCCTCACCATCCTACATGTCCTCCTGATCAACCTCCTCGTCAAGCTCCTGACATCTAAATCTCAGTCTCCACCAACAAATACGCCCCCTTCTCTCACCCTCTAACTATCCTCATCCTGCCCACTCCCTTTGACGGGGTCTAGCGTCCGTTCAGTCAAATCTCTCCACGAGCCTCTATGTGAACTTTTTGTAGGATTTGATACGTGCATGACCCAAAGGGATCAACCCTTGATACCACCACTCCATAGCATCTCCATCCAAGTGCAAGGTGGCATGTCTAATAGTGTCTGCCTCCCTCATGGGGTTTACCTGGAAATATGTGTCCAGGTATTGTACCCGTTTTCTGACATAACTCCTAGCTGAGCCATCAAAGTGAGTGAGGGTCATTTTTCCCTCAATGTTATTCACTCTCCCTTCGGCCATGGGTTTGTTTATGGTTCACCCATCACAATGCATACACACCCAAGTCTTCCATAATCTTGTTGGAAACCCCACAACTAGCTAACATCATGCTTTGATACCACTGTAATATTCCTAATGGAAAATTTTATAATGATAACAAAAACATGCAAGATAGCAACACAAAAATTTTCAGGAATGCATACACATAAACCAGAAATTCCTGCAAATCCCAAACTGGCCAAGATTTGATTAATAATATTAGCTTTTGGTACAAAGAGTAGGAGTAAGTGCACCTGGGCTTGCATAATGCAAGCTACAAGCACTAGGTGATGAGTACAAGTAAGCCCAACAACTGCAATATCCAGTTCCTTCAGAAAACTGCGTTGCTACTGGACTTTGACCTTGATTTGCCCACTCTAGAGTGCCCATAAATTCTAGGAATTTGGGATTGTGATCATTGCCCGAAACCTATAAAACCCAAAAAGGGTTTCCCTTGATTCCAACCTTCAAAATTTGACCCTTCACGGCTTGGCCCTCCTCCAAATACGAATTTTGTTGCTGTGACTGATCTTGTCAATCTATGCACTTCCAACTCCAACAATCCTCCTCAAATGGCCCTCCAAATGATCTCCCAGCTCCCCAACTCAATCCATGGAATAATGTTGCCCCAACAAATCTCACTCCAATGATTGCGCAGTCCCTGGGCTGCTGTTACTCTCCCTACTATGCGTGGTTGTTACTCTCTCTGCTTTGTGCTGCTGCTACTCTCCCTGTTGTTGGAATTCGACCTCCTTGCTACTATTTCCCTGCTGTTGTAACTCAGCCCTCCTACTACTTTCCTGTTGCTTTAACTCGGTCCTCCTGCTACTCCTTTCCCTATGGTTGTAACTCGGCCCCCTTGTTGTTACTTCTCTTGTTATTGTAACTCGACTTACTGTTGTTTCAACTCAACTCATGCTGCTGGTATGACATGGAACGAAGTAAAACTCCCTCCTAGGGCTGGCACTCAAAGTCCACTGAAGCGAAGGTTGAGATTTCGGCTCGGAGACACTCGGTGTGCTAAACAACACAATATTGGCTCAGCTGAACAACTA
Organism: Pinus taeda; assembly: GCA_000404065.3. Classification (NCBI taxonomy): domain Eukaryota; kingdom Viridiplantae; phylum Streptophyta; class Pinopsida; order Pinales; family Pinaceae; genus Pinus; species Pinus taeda. The sequence continues at coordinate 6,930 of APFE031564224.1, forward strand.
AGGCAAATTCAATTTTCAAATAGACAAAAGACCCCTATTGCTCCCTCATTCCCTTTTATAATTTTTGGCCATGCATTCCTTACGGGTCCCTCCACCAATTCGATTTGCCTGAAGGAATTCGAATTCCTTGTTCCCCAAGTGTGTACATTATGTGGGCCCCTTATTCCACTATCAATTTAATCTTCCATTTTCTCTAATTTTGATGGCCTCCATCTCTCCAAAAACTAAGTGGGGACTCCCTCCACCCACTTTTCCTAAGTTTACATGCCAAAATATTTTCCAACACCCAATTGCAAAAATAGAAATTCATCTTAGCAAAATTAATTCAACTAGGAACATTACAAAACAAAATGTTTTTTCATCCGCATACTAACGCAATGTGGAGATGTGGAGTGGAGAGCAAATGGCTTAATACCCATAGGCATTTCACTCTACACTGATAGGCATTTCCTTTCCATGATAAAGCAACATGGAGGTGTGGAGTGGAGAGCAAATGGCTTGATAATCATAGGCATTTCAATCTACACCAATTACTTTTTCACTTAAGCACATTTTCATAGAATTAAAGAATCTCTTCAAAACACTTATGGAGTTCATCGGTGAAGCACATTTTCATAGAATTAAAGAATCTCTTCAAAACACTTATAGAATTCATTGTTGAAGCACATTTTCATAGAATTAAAGAATCTCTTCTAGACACTTATGGAGTTCATCGATGATCTTGATGCTGGAGGAAACTTCAAGGAAACAAAGGATACTTGGAAATCTCGAAATCTCCCAAAACGATTAGGGTTTATATTGATGGGTAGACATGGGAACATGAATAAAATATCCACTTATGTGATGTCCATCCTTCGTTTTCACTATGACTTTTTCCTAGTCTCCTATGTCTCCTCATTTGTTATACGCTGGAAAAAGTGGTCAATTAGACCAATTAGGTGTAATTTAAAAAATGAAATAAAAAAAATCTAATTTATAAAAACAAGGTTTGAACACATACATGGAAATTTAAGAAACATCGACTTAGATCACTTTGTTAAATGATACACTAGTTTATAATGTCAAATTGCTTCCAAACTGAAGCAGATTGTGCAATTATTAAACTATTAGTGTGGTCTTAGGGCCAAAATAACTATTGAAAAGTAGTAAGAATACCCCGTTTGACAGTGATAACTTGTATTAGTCATTGTTTATGTTTTTATATAATTGTCTTCTAAAAACTATGATTACCTTTGGAGCTGATCTATTGTAGTAGGTTATTCACATGTAATAGGTTATTCACACATTAAAAATGATTTTTTGGTTTCTTTTCCAACCAAAGGTTCTTGAAGATTCACAATCTTACTAGAACTTAATTCCACTCTAGAAGTTGTATGAACATGAACATGTTATATAGCATTTAATAATGATTCTATTGGGTGGAGATCTTTTGACTTGCTATTTTAGTTGCAAGATTTTAGCTAAATTTTTTATCATGATGTTATTTCTTATCTTATATAGGAATTTAATGTGTCTTGTTTTGTGCTAAATTGCCTTCTTGGCACATTAATTAGAATTTAAATACATACATTCAGTTAGCCACTGGTTTTATTGTAGGCTTGTTAAGCCCCAGATTTGCTTGTGCATCTGGAGGTGATCTAGGGTCTGCCTGTCAAATTTTTTTACAGAATCTTGATCCATGCAAGCTCACAATGTTGATGAACTTGCTTATGGTGATGATGATAGCCTTCGAAAATTTCACTGGTTTGTCTCGGAATGATAGGAGGAACAATCAAGGAGTCTCATGTCAATACCAGATAAAGCTAATAGAAAGATTTAAAATCAAATATTACTTTGGATATTCTATAAATGATAAGATAAGGTCAAATGGTGAAGGGTCTAAAGAACTATTGTGTTGACAGGTTTTCTTACAAGATCTAGGAACTCTTACCATGCTTCTATAAAATAATCAGATTGATTGCTTAAAACAAAGAATAGTTCCTTTAAGGCAAAGAAAAGTTTGAGTACGTGTCCAAACACAAAGCATTAAATTCAGTGTAATATCCTTAATGAAAAAAGATTAAAAGCAGATATCAAAAATGAATTTGAACAGCAAAATAATCGCAAATAGACACACAACTAGCATTTTGATACACAAATAGATGTCAATAAAATGACTAACCATTTTTTTAATCCACTAGAAAGAGTAAATCAACATGAAGGAATAGTGGAACCCGTGCTTGAAAAGCAAGTGGAGCAAAAACTAGAAAAGATCTTTGACCAAAATGATGTAGACAACCTAGTGAGAAGACTACTGCAAACTTGCTCTCTCCAAAAACTTTGCTGAAGCACCGTGAGATTTCTGAATGAAGTTTCCTCAAGAGAGTAGGGTTTTTGTCCAACACCCATTAGCAAACCCGAGGGTTTCTGTCTTGGGGCTATAGTAGCTGGGAACTAGGTTCTTCAATTTTCATCAAGACGTGAAATTTCCTAAAGAGAGCAGGGTTTTCTTCCAACACCCAATAGCAAACTAGAGAGTTTCCGCCCTTGGGCTGTAGTAGCTGGGAACTAGGTTCTCCAATTCTCATCAAGACTACATGCACCAATCCAAGATGTCTCGTAATGACCTCCTCCTCTATTTATAGATCTGATGGACCCCCCTCTAGAAGCTCCTATTTTATTATTATTTTAATCATTGACAACATTTCCCTTTTTTTATTTCAATTAAAATATATTTTTAATGTGGGAAAATGGTAAATTGGCCACCATGCCTCTTTAAGCCACTGAAAATCACTTTTAACCATCCCATCTTATATATCTTCTTGTTCCTATTCCAATGAGCTATTACACTAAGATTTTTCGTCAAGTATTCCTCTTGGGATGTTAACTTAAGCCTAATTAATTGAGTTAGGTACAATAATAACTCTGTTTCACGGGAATTATCAGAATGCAATGGAACGAAAACTAAGCTATGCAGAATCAATATTGATGATAGAATATGGCAAGTGAATTCCTCCAAACCCCATAAAACATCTCTAAAAGTCATTTGGGCCACTAATGAAGTAAACGTGCCCTTGTGACCTCTCTGCCTCCAATCTTGAAATTCCATCCTAACCATTCCATAAGGGACACTAGAAAAAGGAACATAACAAATTGTCTCACTCCAAGATTAGTTGTCCTCATGCAATCCAAACTTGTGGACCAATCTGGTGGGAGCAATCCAAACTTGTGGACAAGTCTGGTGGCCCAATGCAACTCAGACCCAATTCCCGAATCCCATACAAACCACTAGGCGATGCTCTACCTCTGTGTCAACCCACCATGAACGGACACCTTAATGCTCGAGTCCCAGACCAATCTCTGACTGAACCTATCATCATGAAATCCTCCTGGATCCCAATGCAACCTAGAACAAGCATCAATGCTCCGTTGTTCCTGCTGTTGTATAGCTCCAACTATGAATGTTGCTCCATTAACCGTGTACCAACTCATCACCTCTCTCTAGTCCAACCCTTGGCATAGGCCAAGGTCAGTCCCACTATGGATTTGATAATTGTCGAGAGTTTATCAACTAGGGTGTGAGAAGGTGGGATATTGATTGATTCTCTTTATTTTTTAACAATGTGCTAAACTTTCTACTCTCAAAGAGCCTATGTTTTATATTCTCCATCTCTGATCTTGTAGTTTCTTATTTTTATTTTTATTATACTTCACTTTCCACTCATATCAATTCCCTATAGTGGTTTGGTTAACTCTCATCATCTTTTTACGTGTTAGATATACGCCGACTAAGCCTAACTTGTAGCTGCAGCGGGCTTCAAATGCCATTTATTGTACACCCTTAGGGGTTGGTAGTGGGCCACACCACAGATAGTGGGCACCCACTAGCAGTGGTGTGGCCCACTACCAACCCCTAAGGGTGTACAATAAATGGCATTTGAAGCCCGCTGCAGCTACAAGTTAGGCTTAGTCGGCGTATCTCTAACATGTAAAAAGATGATGAGATATAATAGAAGCACTACATCCCTATGAATCCCCTCCGGTGCTTTTGCTAACCCTCCACCATATTACTGTCGGTGATATGTGTGACTAAGCCTAACTGATAGCCCCAAAGAACTTTAAAATGCCATTCATTATGACACCTTTAGTGGTCTATTCTGACCACCACTACTGTTTAGTGACGCCCACTAACACTAGTGTGGTCAAGATAGACCACTAAAAGGTTATAATGAATGGCCATTTTAAGTTTCTTTGGGGCTAACAAGTTAGGCTTAGTTCAAATATCACCGACTTGTAATATGGTGATGAGGGTTAGCAAAAAGCACCCGAGGATTTCATTAGGGATGGTAGTGCTTCTATTAAATCTCATCGCCTTGTATATCTGTTGGAGATAATTGCTGACTATTTGCCTAACTTGTCACTGTAGCGCGCTTTTAAATGCCATTTTTATTGTACACCCCTTAGTGGTTGGTAGTGGACCACACTACTGTTAGTGGGCGCCCACTAACAGTAGTGTGGTCCACTACCAACCACTAAGGGTGTACAATAAATGGCATTTAAAGCCCGCTGCAGTGACAAGTTAGGCATAGTCAGCATATCTCCAACAGATAACAAGGCGATGAGATTTAATAGAAGCACTACATCCCTATGAATCCCCTTCGGTGTTTTTGCTAACCCTCATCACCATATTACATGTCGGTGATATGTTGACTAAGCCTAACTTGTTAGCCCCAAAGAACTTTAAAATGCCATTCATGTCTTTAGTTGGTCTATTCTTGACCACACTACTGTTAGTGGGCGCCCACTAACACTAGTGTGGTCAAGAATAGACCACTAAAGGTGTATAATGAATGGCATTTAAAGTTCTTTGGGGCTAACAAGTTAGGCTTAGTCAACATATCACCGACATGTAATATGGTGATGAGGGTTAGGAAAAGCACCGGAGGGGATTCATAGGGATGTAGTGCTTCTATTAAATCTTATCACCTTTTTACATGTTAGAGATACGACGACTAAGCCTAACTTGTAGCTGCAGTGGGCTTCAAATGCCATTTATTGTACACCCTTAGGGGTTGCTAGTGGGCCACACTGCTGCTAGTGGGTGCCCACTAGCAGTAGTGTGGCCCACTACCAAGCCTTAAGGGTGTACAATAAATGGCATTTGAAGCCCGCTGCAGCTACAAGTTAGGCTTAGTCGGCGTATATCTAACATGTAAAAAGATGATGAGAGTTAACCAAACCACTATTGGGAATTGATATGAGTGGAAAGTGAAGTATAATAAAAATAAAAATAAGAAACTACAAGATCAGAGATGGAGAATAAAAAACATAGGCTCTTTGAGAGTAGAAAGTTTAGCACATTGTTAAAACAATAAAGAGAATCAATCAATATCTCACCTTCTCACACCCTAGTTGATAAACTTTCGACAATTATCAAATCGATAGTGGGACTGACCTTGGCCTATGCCAAGGGTTGGACTAGAGAGAGGTGATGAGTTGGTACGCGGTTAATGGAGCAACATTCATAGTTGGAGCTATAAAACAACAGGAACAACGGAGCATTGATGCTTGTTCTAGGTTGCATTGAGATCCAAGAGGATTTGTTGATGATAGGTTCAGTCAGAGATTGGTCTGGGACTCGAGCATTAAGGGGTCCGTTCATGGTGGGTTGAACAGAGGTAGAGCATTGCCTAGTGGTTTGTATGGGATTCAGGAATTGGGTCTGAGTTGCATTGGGCCACCAGACTGGTTCACAAGTTTGGATTGCTCCCACCAGATTGGTCCACTAGTTTGGATTGCATGAGGGCAAGTAATCTTGGGGCGGGACAATTTGTTATGTTCATTTTTCTAGTGTCCCTTATGGAATGGTTAGGATGGAATTTCAAGATTGGAGGCAGAGAGGTCACAAGGGCACGTTTACTTCATTAGTGGGCCAAAGGTTTTTTAGAGATGTTTTATGGGGTTTGGAGGAATTCACTTGCCATATTCTATCATCAAGATTGATTCTGCATAGCTTGTTTTTCGTTCCATTGCATTCTGATAATTCCCGTAAAACGGAGTTATTATTGTGCCTAACTCAATTAATTAGGCTTAAGTTAACATCCTAAGAGGAATACTTGACGAAACATCTTAGTGTAATAGCTCATTGGAATAGGAACAAGAAGATCTATAAGATGGGATGGTTAAAAGTGATTTTCAGTGGCTTAAAGAGGCACGGTGGCCAATTTACCATTTTCCCACATTAAAAATATATTTTAATTGAAATAAAAAGAAGGAAATGTGCTCAATGATTAAAATAATAATAAAATAGGAGCTTCTAGAGGGGGGTCCATCAGATCTATAAATAGAGGAGGAGAAGGCCATTACGAGACATCTTGGATTGGTGCATGTAGTCTTGATGAGAATTGGAGAACCTAGTTCCCAGCTACTATAGCCCAAGGACAGAAACTCTTTGGTTTGCTATTGGGTGTTGGAAGAAAACCCTGCTCTCTTTAGGAAATTCCACGTCTTGATGAGAATTGAAGAACCTAGTTCCCAGCTAATATAGCCCCAAGACATAAACCCTCGAGTTTGCTAATGGGTGTTGGATGAAAACCCTACTCTCTTGAGGAAATTTCATTCAAAAATCTCACGATGCTTCAGCAGAGTTTTTGGAGAGAGCAGGTTTGCAGTAGTCTTCTCACTAGGTTGTCTACATCATTTTGGTCAAAGATCTTTTTCTAGTTTTTGCTCCACTTGCTTTTCAACCACGGGTTCCACTATTCCTTCATGTTGATTTACTCTTTCTAGTGGATTAATAAAATGGCTTAGTGATTTTATTGACATCTATTTGTGTATCAAAATGCTAGTTGTGTGTCTATTTGCGATTATTTTGTTGTTCAAATTCATTTTTGATATCTGCTTTTAATTTTTTTCCATTAAGGATATTACACTGAATTTAATTCTTTGTGTTTGGACACCTACTCAAACTTTTCTTTGCCTTAAAGGAACTATACTTTGTTTTAAGCAATCAATCTGATTATTTTATAGAAGCATGGTAAGAGTTCCTAGATCTTGTAAGAAAACCTGTCAACACAATAGTTCTTTAGACCCTTCACCATTTGATCTTATCTTATCATTTACAGAATATCCAAAGTAATATTTGATTTTAAATCTTTCTATTAGCTTTATCTGGTATTGACATGAGACTCCTTGATTGTTCCTCCTATCATGCCGAGACAAACCAGTGAAATTTTCGAAGGCTATAATAATCACCAGAAGCAAGTTCATCAACATTGTAAGCTTGCATGGATCAAGAGTCTGTAAAAAATATTGACAGGCAGACCCTAGATCACCTCCAGATGCACAAGCAAATCTGGGGCTTAACAAGCCTACAATAAAATCGGTGGCTAACTGAATGTATGTATTTAAATTCTAATTAATGTGCCAAGAAGGCAATTTAGCACAAAACAAGACACATTAAATTCCTATATAAGATAAGAAATAACATCATGATAAAAAATTTAGCTAAAATCTTGCAACAAAATAGCAAGTCAAAAAATCTCCACCCAATAGAATCATTATTAAATGCTATATAACATGTTCATGTTCATACAACTTCTAGAGTGGAATTATGTTCTAGTAAGATTGTGAATCTTCAAGAACGTTTGGTTGGAAAAGAAACCAAAAAATCATTTTTAATGTGTGAATAACCTATTACATGTGAATAACCTACTACAATAGATCAGCTCCAAAGGTAATCATAGTTTTTAGAAGACAATTATATAAAAACATAAACAATGACTAATACAAGTTATCACTGTCAAACGGGGTATTCTTACTACTTTTCAATAGTTATTTTGGCCCTAAGACCACACTAATAGTTTAATAATTGCACAATCTGCTTCATTTTGGAAGCAATTTGACATTATAAACTAGTGTATCATTTAACAAAGTGATCTAAGTCGATGTTTCTTAAATTTGCATGTATGTGTTCAAACCTTGTTTTTATAAATTAGATTGTTTTTATTTCCTTTTTTAAATTACACCTAATTGGTCTAATTGACCACTTTTTCCAACGTATAACAAATGAGGAGACATAGGAGACTAGGAAAAGGTCATAGTGAAAACGAAGGATGGACATCACATAAGTGGATATTTTATTCATGTTCCCATGTCTACCCATCAATATAAACCCTAATCGTTTTGGGAGATTTTGAGATTTCCAAGTATCCTTTGTTTCCTTGAAGTTTCCTTGAGCATCAAGATCATCGATGAACTCCATAAGTCTCTGGAAGAGATTATTTAATTCTATGAAAATGTGCTTCCACAATGAATTCCATAAGTGTTTTGAAGAGATTCTTTAATTCAATGAAAATGTGCTTCACCAATGAACTCCATAAGTGTTTTGAAGAGATTCTTTAATTCTATGAAAATGTTCTTAAGTGAAAAAGTAATTGGTGTAGATTGAAATGCCTATGAGTATCAAGCCATTTGCTCTCCACTCCACACCTCCATGTTGCTTTAGCATGGAAAGGAAATGTCTATCAGTGTAGAGTGAAATGCCTATGGGTATTAAGCCATTTGCTCTCCACTCCACATCTCCACATTGCTTTAGTATGCGGATGAAAAAACATTTTGTTTTGTAATGTTCCTAGTTGAATTAATTTTGCTAAGATGAATTTCTATTTTTGCAATTGGGTGTTGGAAAATATTTTGGCATGTAAACTTAGGAAAAGTGGGTGGAAGGAGTCCCCACTTAATTTTTGGAGAGATGGAGGCCACCAAAATTAGAGAAAATGGAAGATTAAATTGATAGTGGAATAAGGGGCCCACATAAAGTACGCACTTGGGGAACAAGGAATTCGAATTTCTTCAGGCAAATCGAATTGGTGGAGGGACCCACAAGGAAGACATGGCCAACAATTATAAAAGGAAGGGAACGAGGGAGCAATAGGGGTCTTTTGTCTATTTGAAAATCAAATTTGCCTTAGTTGTTCAGCTGAGCCAATATTGTGTTGTTTAGCACACGAGTGTCTCCGAGCCGAAATCTCAACCCTTGCTTCAGTGGACTTCGAGTCCCAGCCCTAGGAGGGACTTTTACGTCGTTCCACGTTGTACCAGCAGCAGTGAGTCAAGTTGAAACAATAGTAAGTCAAGTTACAACAACAGAAGAAGTAATAGCAAGGGGGCCGAGTTACAGCCACAGGGAAAGGAGCAGCAGGAGGGCCGAGTTAAAGCAACAGGAAAGTAGTAGGAGGGCCGAGTTACAACAACAGGAAAATAGCAACAAGGAGGTTGAGTTCCAACAACGGGAAGAGTAGAAGCAACACAGAGCAAGGAGAGAAAAAACAACGCATAACAGGGAGAGTAATAGCAGTGCAGGGACTGCGCAGTCATTGGAGTGAGATTTGTTAGGGCAACATTATCCCAGGGATTGAGTTGGGGAGCTGGGAGATCATTTGGAGGGCCATTTGAGGAGGATTGTTGGAGTTGAGAGTGCATAGATTGACAGGATCAGTCACAGCAACAAAATTCGTATCTGGAGGAGGGCCAAGCTGTGAAGGGTCAAATTTTGAAGGTTGGAACCAAGGGAAAAACTTTTTGGGTTTTCTAGGTTTCGGGCAATGATCACAATCCAAATTCCTAGAATTTTATGGGAACTCTAGAGTGGGCAAATCAGGGTCAAAGTCCAACAACAACGCAATTTTCTGGAGGAACTAGATATTGCAGTTGTTGGGCTTACTTGTACTCATCACCTGGTGCTTGTAACTTGCCTTATGCAAGCCCAGGTGCACTTACTCCAACTCTTTGTACCACAAGCTAATATTATTAATCAAATCTTGGCCAATTTGGGATTTGCAGGAATTTCTGGTTTATGTGTATGCATTCCTGAAAATTTTTGTGTTGCTATCTTGCATGTCTTTGTTATCATTGTAAAATTTTCCATTAGGAATATTACAGTGGTATCAGAGCATGATCTTGGCCAGTTGTGGGGTTTCCAACAAGATTATGGAAGACTTGGGTGTGTATGCTTTGTGATGAGTGAACCATAAACAAACCCATGGGCGAAGGGAGAGTGAATAACATTGAGGGAAAAATGACCCTCACCCACTTTGATGGCTCAGCTGGGAGTTATGTCAGAAAACAGGTACAATAATTGGACACATATTTCCAGGTAAACCCCATGAGGGAGGCAGACACTATTAGACATGCCACCTTGCACTTGGATGGAGATGCTATGGAGTGGTGGTACCAAGGGTTGTCTGTAGGATGCAGATCCTACACAAAGTTCACACAGAGGCTCGTGGAGAGATTTGACTGAAAGGACGCTAGCCCCCTCAAAGGGAATGGGCAGGACGAGGACAGTTAGAGGATGAGAGCAAGGGGCGTTTCTGTTGGTGGAGACTGAGATTTAGATGTCAGGAGCTTGAGGAGGAAGTTGATCAGGAGGACATGCAGGATGGTGAGGGTCACATCGATATACCTGGTGTGGCGCAAGAGTCACCATTGTTGGAGGCCTCTTTGGTAGCTCTAGCAGACACCTTAGTTGAGGGAGTGAGCATACACTCGAAGGGCCATCTATTGATGAGATGCCAATAGTTGATCAGGTACCAGTGCTATGACCCAGTTTCTAGGCAATGGTCGCCCACAACAGCAGTTTGATGAGGTGCCTGGAGGCATACTTGTCGTTGAGGAGGTACCAGAAGAGACGGAGGGGTCCAGAGCGAAGACCAAGTTTATAGATGTTAGCCGCCCTCCACAGTTTCATCAGTTCTTAACTAGCCTTCTAGTGTTGAGAAAGAAGGCCACGACAGGGCGACATGCCATTCTTTAGCAGAAGGAGGAGTTGGAGGGCATGATGAGAGCGGTTTGTGCTAAGTCAGCAGCCAAACAAACTTGTGTTGGGTAACAACGGGGTTCCCTAATCGTTTAGTTGGGGTACACGTTGGAGCGAGGGGGCACCCCTACTCAGACATGCATAGATGAGGCCAGTAGCACTAGTAGGTTACAACTATGGTGTTGCTCATATATGCTAATTTAGCATCTTGTGCCCATCATTGTAAATTGAATAGAGCAATCATCAAATAATTGTACCCTTATGTACACACATTTTATACTTGTAGATCTAACTTTTAGAGTATATTCCCATGGAAATTAAGTAGTTTCTAATGTTGCGTATAAATGCTAATTTAACATAATAGTGAGTAGAATTTGTTGAGTAAGATGATTGGACGATTGGATGCTTGAATTAGACAAACAATGATCCTTGCTATGAGAAGTGCTTGACATTTGGAACCCATGCTTGGAGAGTGCAACACTTGAGGATTGATCTCTTGACATGTGTACACCTTGGAGAGTGAGCGCTTGACTCTCTATCTTGTATATTGCAATTTCCCTTGGATGTCGAAAATTAGACACCCTTATTTTAAAGCTATGCACCACATTAGTGTTAGTGGGTGTCCACATACACTAATGTGGCCCATAGCCTTAAACTAATAGTGTCTAATGAATGACATCCAAGGGTCATTGCATCCCTACGTCAAGCTTTGCCAACATTTCTCCAAAAGGTAATAAGGATGCTTGAATTAGACAATAAGGATCCTTGCTATGAGAAGTGCTTGACATTTTGAACCCATGCTTGGAGAGTGCAAAACTTGAGGATTGATCTCTTGACATGTGTACACCTTGCAGAGTGAGTGCCTGACTCTTTTTCTTGTATATTGCAATGTCCCTTGGATTGTTGAAGTTTCTAACTTTACTTAAGTTAGAAATCCTCCATGCACTTTATCTGATTTATTCCTACATACTTGTTATTTTACTTAACAAGTTATTTACAATGTAAATACTGAAAATAAACACTAGTGCATCCTCAACATATTATAGATCAACAACTAAAAGAAACAGAAACAAATACACCATATGACACCATTATTTTTGTACCAATGTCCCTGGAAAAACCCAATGCGGGAAAACTGGTGCAGCTATCTAAGGGTTTTCTTATTAAGCAATATCAGAGTACAATCTGGGTGCCGAAACTGGCCTACCCAACAGAGAATTTCCTTAGTAGTAATACCTCTATGTTTCAGACAAATCTACTAGCTGAAACCCCGGATAATCCTTCCGGTAGCTACTCAGCACAATCTACCCCTGAAACCCTAGCATCTGCCCAATCTGGACTATGTTAGCCTCTCCTAGCCCAGCATTGGCCTTGCATCTACCTATCTTGGCCTACGCCAGGCCCAGGAGGCCCTGCGTCAGCTCTCCGAGCCTCTGCATCAGCGATGCTGGCCCTTCTGGTGCTCTACGCAACACTTAGCTGCCTCTCCATGGCCCTACATGAGCACTGGTTGCTCCCGTGACTCTCTCTGGATTCTCTGCTGTTGTCCTCGCACTATCTCTACTTCTCTGTCTCTCTGTACTCACTGCCCCTCAGTTGCTCTCTAGACCACAGATTCTATCTCTCTTAGCAAACCCTGCTCTAGAGAATAGAATCACTGATCATCTGGTATACCCCTCCAAGTGACCCTCAAGCCTCCTCTTATACCTTTTTTGTTGACGATTCAACGACCGATATCAAGTCCCTAATCAACGGCTAAGATTAGATCTGGCTTGATCCATGTATTTTGGACCACTCTAACACTAGTTCATATTAATACACATTAATAGTTTATTTTCCCTAAGTTTAGACTTAGGGACTCCATTAAAAATATTAATTATTCTAATATCTTCTAATCTGTTTAGAATCTATCCAAACCCTTTCTGGGTATTGGAGATCTCATGTACCCCAACCTCTCCACCAAATTTTGTGGCTAGAGCACATCCAATGCTACCAAAAATCAACACTCCCTCTCAACGAGGACTGTGCTCTAGCAACACTCCTCACTGAGTATTACTCTGATCATTTGGCATCAGTACCTGTGTTGATGCTGAACCTTCCTGCCCAACATCCTCTGCATTGTTGCCTCCTGTATTGCTGCCCATGGTTCTGCCACTACCACTGCTGCATCTGTGTGATAACTCCCTCTGCATTCGTGCTGCTGCTAGTCCTTCCTCCCAACATTGCATATGCGCTACACCTCCTCTCATAATGTTGCATCGTGTTGCCCATTGTTGCACTGCAACTCAATTACTGAGAAGTAAGTAACTGATCCTCCAACTGACCTCCTTGTTGGGCTAGAAACACCCACTAATGTTGAAGCTCCCTCTGTCGCTGACAAGTGCTCCCTCTTACAGAGAAAGGAGGCAGATCTCGTGATCTCGAGAAGATAAGGGTTAAAATACAGAGAAAGGAGGAAGATCTGTAACTTAACCTTATTTATTTCTCGCTTTTCTCTGTACAAGCAAGTCCTGATGATGAGTCTTGGTATAGGCTCGAAACATCGACAAAAGAATGGAAAACACTGTGGATCATCCGAATTCAACTTCTCAAAAACCACTCCACAGAAACCTACAAACTAAGATTGTTACCCTGTACGGAGGGGAAACTTGGAAAGAAATTCGTGATCTCAAGAAGATAAGGGTTAAAATACAGAGAAAGGAGGCAGATCTGTAACTTAACCTTATTTATTTCTCGCTTTTCTCTGTACAAGCAAGTCCTGATGATGAGTCTTGGTATAGGCTCGAAACGTCGACAAAAGAATGGAAAACACTGTGGATCATCCGAATTTAACTTCTCAAAAACCACTCCACAGAAACCTACAAACTAAGATTGTTACCCTGTACGGAGGGGACACTTGGAAAGAAATTCGTGATCTCAAGAAGATAAGGGTTAAAATACAGAGAAAGGAGGCAGATCTATAACTTAACCTTATTTATTTCTCACTTTTCTCTGTACAAGCAAGTCCTGATGATGAGTCTTGGTATAGGCTCGAAACGTCGACAAAAGAATGGAAAACACTATGGATCATCCGAATTCAACTTCTCAAAAACCACTCCACAGAAACCTACAAACTAAGATTTTTACCCTGTACGGAGCGGACACTTGGAAAGAAATTCGTGATCTCGAGAAGATAAGGGTTAAAATACAGAGAAAGGAGGCAGATCTGTAACTTAACCTTATTTATTTCTCGCTTTTCCCTTCTCTGTACAAGCAAGTCCTGATGATGAGTCTTGGTATAGGCTCGAAACATCGACAAAAGAATGGAAAACACTGTGGATCATCCGAATTCAACTTCTCAAAAACCACTCCACAGAAACCTACAAACTAAAAGTGCTCCCTCTCTCTGACTTCTGCACTGCTGCGACAACTCCCTGCATCTCGCACTGTTGCACACCTCGTTGTGCCTTCCTACACTGGTGCAACACTCCTGTGCCTCTCGCACTACTGCAGCCTGCTAGCTTTGCACTTTCTCAGGACTCCTGCACTGTAGCTCTCTCTGTCACTCCATCCAGCACCCACTCAACACCAATTTGCCCCTAAAACCCCAACATTTGCCGAATCTGGACTGCGTCAGCCTTTCCTAGCCCAGCGTCGGCCTTGCGTCAGTCCCATGAGTCCCTGTGTCAACTCTCTGAGCCTCTACATCAGCTACACTGGCCCCTCTGGTGCTCTATGCAACACTTAGCTGCCTCTACGTCACCCTGCGTGAGCACTGGCTGCTCCTGCGTCTCTCTCTCTAGCTGCTCTCCTGGCACTATCTCTGGTTCTCTGTCTCTCTGTACTCAATGCCCCTAGCTACTCTCCTAATCACTGATTCTATCTCTCTTAACAAACCCCGCTCTAAGGAATAGAATGACTGATCATCTGGCGTACCCCTCCAAGTGACCCTCAGGACTCCTCTTATACCTTTCCTGTTGACGATTCAATAGCCGAGATTAAGTCCTTAATTAATAGCTAAGATTAGATCTGGCTTGATCCATGTCTTTTGGACCACTCTAACACAGATTCATATTAATACACATTAATATTTTATTTTCCCTAAGTTTAGACTTAGGGACTCCATTAAAAATATTAATTATTTCAATATCTCCTGATCTGTTTAGAATTTGTCCAAACCCTTTCTGGGTATTGGAGATCTCATGTGCCCCAACCTCTCTACCAAATTTTGTGGCTAGAGCACATCCGATGCTACCCCAAATCAACCTGGATGTCATTCATTAGACACCCTTAGTTTAACACTATGTGCCAGATTAGTGTTAGAGGGTACCCACTAATAATACTGTGGTCCATAGCCTTAAACTAACGGTGTCTAATGAATGACATCCAAGGGTCATTGCATCCCTACATCAAGTTTAGCCAACATTTCTCCTTGGACACAAACTAGCTTGCATGACTTCGTCGAAACACCTAGAATGCATGTTAGTCCCCAATTAGGCCCTGGATTATTCACGTGGGTCCTTGGATCACTATGCTGGAAGAGCTTTTATAATGTAAACTTAGAAAATCTCCTAGAGGACCTGGATGATATAAGTGAAAAATTAATGGTGGACTTGCTGGTATTCATGCTAGTTTGGTGTGCACCCTTTGAAGTGGCTACAAGTGGCTTAGTGTGATGCCTCGCTAGACCAAATTTTCTATTTATGGTTTGTTGTTGATGGTGGATATCCTAGCTAGGGTTTGGAAGCATTCCAAGTGTCCACATTGTTCTTATTCTTTCAACAATTCGCCATCTTCGAGTTGGGGCTTCAACGCCATTGAGTAATAGCTTAGCCAAATCCACGTACACATCTGGTACCATCAACATACTAAGGTGCGAAATCATAGGAACCTCCAACCTATAGGCTCACGCCCCCAATAAACTTGCACCCAAGAATGCACCCAGAAAAACCTAGAGGGGAATTTCGTTGATTTTGATTTTGGATTTTCAGTCTCCTTGGAGCCCCTCTCCGGCTACTGTTGCCAAATTCGATTTGCAGGAAAGAGCCTGCACATCCACTTGAAAACTCCCCTCAAATGTTGTTTTCTCCTGTGATAAGTGATTTTTTTCTCCCATATGATCGCTTTGCTCGGATGGCTGTTCTACTAAGCCCCATGAATTTGCTGCTATAGGCCACTGCACAGCCCCTCTGCCCAGAAATGCTTGTTGTTGTAATCACTGACTGACTAGCTGAAAAAATTAGAGAAAATGTCCTAAGCCCACAACGTTTCCTGCTCTTGTAACTCCCAGCAAGTTAGAGACCTGCTTGTTGGCTCACTCCTCTCTGCGTGTTTCTGGCTGCCCAGAAAGTATGCAGTCTCCTGCTCTGTGTGGTTGGATGGGTTGTATTTCCATGCTAGAACTCCTGTAATCTCTGTGGAACAGCCTCCCTAGGGCGGGCACAGATAGTCCCCCAAGATAGAGGTTGAATCTTCCCTGTGGAAGACTCGTGGCTAAACAGCCGGTAGACTCGCTAAGCAACATAGCATAACAGATGGCCTAAGGGTTGCTGGAGCATGTAGAACTCCTCGTGTCTAAGGGTCCCTGCTACACTATGCTCTCGACTGAGAATATCGTGCCATCAACAAGATACGAACTCATGATCTCCCACCAATCCATCTCGTGGGAAGGATCGGATGCTTGTGCACCTGTATATGGTATGAGTCCATTGTGTTGCACCATGCTTAACTCATACAACTCTGACCATCCACTCAACCAGATATGTCTAGGAATCCATGTCTCTCTCCCTATAAGTGGGCAATCTGTGCTGCATGTCCTGTCTATGTACTCCTAGAGAGGGCTGCTGCTTGGAAATACTGCAACTTTTCTAGTTGCCGCTGCATCTACCTGCACCTCGTCAATGGGTAGACTCAAAGATGATGGATGCACCACAATCTCCAAAAAATCCTCCTTCATCAGACTAGAAACTCCATGCTCCACCGGTCCACTTGTCACCTGCAAAATTGTCCTGTTAGGTCCCAACGCCTCCTGATGACCAATGTTTGCAAATATTACCTCCCTCGTGGTTGTCTGTGCATCTGCCCGCTCCTCATCAATGGTTTGCCCCAAGGATGTTTGCTCATCCTCCTCCATCATGGGCTCAACATGAGCAACTAGCTAACTCTGCAAAGATGGCCCATCATGCATACTATGGTCCACTATAAATTGTTGCTCATCAATCTCCTTACCAAACATGTCTGCATCTTTGAGTTTCCTTTGACAACTCCCCATGATTACTCATGCTCCTCAAAGGTGTCCTTGTAAGAACACATGAACTCAATTATAAAAGAAGAATCCTCATCTTGAAAGTCAAGAGTCTTCTCTTGATCTACCCCTTTCATCTTCTCGATGTCACTCTTGCACGAGTGGTCAAGTCCCTAAGGTTCCTTGCAGATGAAGCAAAGATCCTTCCTTTTCAGCTCATTCATGCTACATGTTTGGATCTTTGTATCTTGCATCGTTATCAACTCCTCCTGGGTTAGTTGCCTTTTGAAGAATCTCATGTTTTTCTCAACCACCCCTTTGGCTAGCTCATAGGCAGCTAGTGAGGCAACCTGTGTCTTCCTTCAAATGGCTAACAATTTTGTCTGCCGTTGTTTGTGAATGACATCACGTTCAACTAGCAATGAAGATAAGATATCTCACATGTTGGCTTTTACCTCTCTGGGTGATGCTCTCTAATGTTGGTGAAGAAGAATTGGCACATCCGAAGGATCAAATCATCTTGTTCTAGATAAATCATGACTACGCAGGATCTGATTTTGGCCATGGTGTCTAGGATTACAAGCCTTCTATCAATGTTTGAGCTCTAGGTGTCATGTAATCCTGAATAACGTTCTACAATCAATTGAAAGACCCTCTTCATGATTTCATCGTTATAGGAGGAAAGGGTGTTACTATCCTCAAAATATTGTTGAAATAGGATGTGATGATAAGATTGGCTTGTTATCCTGGATGCGCCAACAATCTGGCTTGTACCAATGCAAGCATAGTTGGTTTCAGAGCCCGATTTAAACTCCAATCAGATTGACCCAACTTGGAAAGTTATGATTCCAAATCTTCTAATGCGAGGTCATCTCCTGATCTTCCAGGCTTTTAATTGGACCCAAGTACAAAAAGCTAATTCCACACTTCTTTCTCCCTTTCTAAATCCTTTAGATGATTTTGTTGGAGCATGTTATGCACTTTCCTAGAGAAGGGTCTGTTGTTCTGTTTGGGTGCATGGTGTTCCAAGGAACCAACTTTTGCATTGTTCCAGAGATAAACAACATGCCACAACTTGGAATGTGAGTGGAATGACAATTCTGCTAGACACAAGACACTAACTTAGGTAGACTTGATTCTGGTAATAAATTATAAGGACTCGACCTTGGTGCTCCAACTGAATTAGCTACCTTCTAATTATCTTGACCCCCTTTTAATAATTTGAGGGTGTTGGGCCTCTACAAGTGAGTAACCGATGCCATTACCAAGAATTCAACTTTCTACAGTAATCAACCCTATTCTCCCTACAATCAATCCCTTTGGTAATGGCTCTCGCTTCTTGTAAGCTCAACGATCTCAACACAGGTTGCCCAATCTAACCTTGATGGTCACTAGCAACTCCTTGACCTCACTATTGATTTATGTTACTTACCATAGAGATCTCAGCATCTTGTCACCCGTTGAATTCTCTGCTATGGAACTCCCAATCAGCTGTTTGTATCTTTCGTGTGACAACTTTTAGTTTCAAATACACAAATTCCACAATTCAATTGGATTTCCAGTCCAATGTATCAACAATTTGGTTTCTGCGATCTTGCCGTTAGGGAAATGGATCTACGAACATATCGCGGCCTCTTGCTCCCATATATTTTCTACTGGCAGCTCAGAATTTCGTCTCTCCAGTTTAGCCACCTCGGAATACTAACCCATTGTAAGCTTGGTATTCGATTTTTCTTGGAGTATGCGTGGAAGCTACAGTTGGTCCTTCCTTTCCACCATTAGATTGATTTATGCACTCTTGCCAACTTCACGAAAAGTCTACTTCAAGTTTGGAATAGTGGAGTCAGAAATGTAGAATTCCAGGTCAACCTTCCATCTCAATTCTCTCAGCCTCTCCTATGAGAGGAGAAGGTCGGGAGAACATCACTTACCGGAGGTAGAGGTACAGGAGCAGAGAAAGGGAGCTGGAAATTACACCAGACATGGAGGAAAAAGGGAAAACAATGGCCGGAGAGGAGGAAATGACAGAGCCCAAGGGTAGGGAGGAGATGGCTTTCAATACCCTCTTGAGGGCTTTGAGTGAATTGGCAAAGGGGCAGAAAGACATGCTGGAGGGGATCAAATCACAGAGCTGAGACAGAGCCAAACCTAGAGGATTTTTGTGTGGAGAAATTTTCAGGGCTTCTCAGCCTTTCTATCATCCCTCACAAGTAGCGCATCACCATTCAGTGAGTGTGCCCACTGGGCTACACTACCCTCTTTTGTGCCAATAGCACAAATTGAACTAGCAAGGGAGGAAGACACTTCCCATATGGGGGATTACTTCATAGAGTGGTAGGCAATGGACAAAGATTTCAAAGAAGCCCTCTCCTTCAGATATTACTGCAAGCTCAAGCAAAGTGAGAGGAACAAGGGGTATGAAGGACAGGGGACCCAAAACTATGAGCTGCGGAGAACTATAGGGAGGATGTACTTCAATACATTTGATGGCACTGCCAAGTGCATAGCCAGTGCTTGGGTTGAAAAGATGGGCACATAATTTCAACCCAACCGGATGACAGAGTAGGAAGCCATTAAGATGGCAGCGCTGCACTTGGAGGGGGAAGCCCATGTCTGGTGGTTTCATGGCCTAACCACTTTGGAGCATGCCCAGATAGTTTCTTATGAGGACTTCACCAGGAGGGTGGTGGAGTGATTTGATCAGAGGGATCCAGAGGCATCTTTCAAGGAGCTAATCCAACTGCACCAAACAGGCAACCCAGTGAGTCAGTGATGGTCCCGAATCTGCCTGAGGCCAAGAGGGTATATACCTGCATTGAGTGCTTGCTTGAGCCTTTGTGTGGACTGGTAAAGTCACGCAGACCATCTACGCTGCAGGAAGTGGTGGTGTGCGCCAGAAACTTGCAGGGGGCCATCCCCAAGACCAGAGCGCCATTTCCTGCATGGACCCCTTTCCCATAGAAGGGGCATGAGACTAAACCCCCACCACCGAGGACCACACAGGGGAGGGGGCAACTAGATGAGGAGACACAGAAGGACATCTGGAGGAGGAAGCTATGCTTCACATGCGGAGAGCCATGGGCACCAGGCCATAGGTGCACAGTGGGTAGAGCACATTACATTGAGGTCTTTTCTGATAGTGACCGAGAGGACAAGGTGGAGCAAGATTGTGGTGGGACAGATGGAGAGAGTTCGGGGGACAGAGGGCCACCAACTGGAGCACCCGACTTTGAGGTTGCTTGAGGGCATACAACATTTGGGAGGGGAGGATTGTCATGTCCCTTCTCAAATGTATTAGTCACGGAGTGTAGCTACATAATTTTGGCATCATTTTTGGCTTAGGAGGAGGATCCCACACGCAGAACTTCGGAACTATAGGCAATTCGACTTTATTTCTGGTAGCTAGTGGAATGTGGGGGCCACCCACATGAATAATTCAAATTTTCCAAGGGATATGTTGGAGGGAAATCGAACTAGTGGAAGGAGGGGCCCATAAGAGGCTGAGGAGGCCCAAAGTGATAAAAGAGGAAGGAGCTCTCATTTTGCAGCATTCTGATCATTTGACAAACAAACTTATCTTTGCACACTCTATTTCTTAATGAGTCTACCCGCTGTTTAGCCACGAGTCTTCCACAGGGAAGATTCAACCTCTACGTGGGGGGACTATCCGTGCCCGCCCTAGGGAGGCTGTTCCACAGAGATTGCAGGAGTTCCAACACGGAAAAATAGCCCATCCAACCATGCAAAGTAGGACACTGTGTACTTTTTGGGCAACCAAAAACATGTAGAGAGGAGTGAGCCAACCGGGAGGTCTCTAGCTTGTTGGGAGTTACAGGAGTAGGAAAGGTAGTGGGCTGTGGACATTTTCTCTGATTTTTTCAGCCAGCCAGACAATGATTACAACAACACGCATTTCTGGGCAAAGGGGCTGCGTAGTGGCCTCTAGCAGCTAATTCGTGGGGCTTAGGAAAACAACCATCCGAGCAAAGAGATCATATAGGGAGAAAT
Source organism: Pinus taeda (assembly GCA_000404065.3). NCBI lineage: Eukaryota > Viridiplantae > Streptophyta > Pinopsida > Pinales > Pinaceae > Pinus > Pinus taeda. The sequence continues at coordinate 27,959 of APFE031564224.1, forward strand.
GAATCATTTATCATAGGAGAAATCACCATTTGAGGGGACTTTTTAGGTGGATTTGCAGGCTCTTTTCTGCAAATCGAATTTGGCAATAGTGGCCGGAGAGGTGCTCCAAGGAGGCCGAAAATTGAAAATCAAAATCAACGAAATTCCCTTCTGGATTTTTTAGGGTTTCGTCCAAGGAGTTTAAGGTTGAAAGTACATAATTTTCTGGGCGGTTTTTGGGCACCTTCCAATAGGTCGAAGTCAGAGGATCAGTAGTTTCCCTCTGACAACGCAATGCAGAGTGGTACAGCAACTGAACAACCATCATCTCAGCCATTACATCGCTTGGCTTTGGCCCAGCTTGTCTTTGAGACAAGCCCAGGCGCACCAATTCATTTATATTGTACCTATGCTCTCAGATTTTATAATATATGATTCAGCAGTTCCAGATATACAATGTTTTTATGGTCGTTTGATGCATGCTTTTAAATTTTTTGCTGCTGCACTGTTTAATTGTTTAGAATATCACTTAAATCCCTACTTGGGATCATTACATATATTGTATTAACATTAAAAGATAGCTGAGGTGCCACACTACATTGTTTCTACGTTCATCATGGGTTGTGGGTGTGTATTCTGCATTGCAACAAATGTTTGTAGAGTTCAAAAATAAAAGTTAGTTATTTTAATTTTTTGCAAGAGATCAAATCAAGGTGTAGATGTGGGCTGCCTACCCTAACAATTATTTGTATTCTATGCCCAAATACTCCCCTCACATTCCAAGATGAAATGTTCAATTTTGAGGGTAGCTTTACTCGAGTGCTTTTTATAGGGCTCAAAATTTGTATGAAAGGTTGACACCATCTCAGACTACTAAAGATGGGTGTAGATCGATCAATAACAAGACAATATTTTGTTAAGACTTTAACAATGTTGTTTCATGTATGGATTTGCTAATAGTCGAGAGTTTATCAACTAATCCAATATGAAATATTCAATTTCGAGGATAACTTTCCTTAAGTGATTTTTGTAGGGCTCAAAATTTGTATGAAAAGTTGACACTATCTTAGACTATTAGGGATGAGTTTAGATCGGTTAATAACAAGACAATATTTTGGTAGGACTTTCACAATGTTGTTTCATGTATGGATTTGCTAATTATCATGAGTTTATCAACTAGGGTGTGAGAGGGTGGGATATTGATTGATTCTCTTTATTACTCTAACAATGTACTAAACTTTCTCCTCTTAGAGAGCCTATGTTTTTTATTCTCCATTTCTGATCTTGTAGTTTCTTATTTTTATTTTTATTATATTTCATTTTCCACTCCTATCAATTTCCTATAGTGGTCTAGTTAACTTTCATCACCTTTTTACATGTTGGAGATATGCCGACTAAGCCTAACTTGTGGCTGCAGTGGGGTTTAAATGTCATTTATTATACACCCTTAGGGGTTGGTAGTGGGCCACACTAATGCTAGTGGGCGCCCACTAGCAGTAGTGTGGTCCACTACCAACCACTAAGGGTGTATAATAAATGGCGTTTAGAGCCCACTGCAGTGACAAGTTAGGCTTAGTCAGCATATCTCCAACTTGTAACAAGGCAATGAGATTTAATAGAAGCGCATCCCTATGAATCCCCTCCAGTGCTTTTGCTAACGTCATCACCATATTACATGTCGGTGATATGTTGACTAAGCCTAACTTGTAGCCCCAAAGAACTTTAAATGCCATTCCTTATACACCTTTAGTGGTCTATTGTAGACCACACTAGTGTTAGTGGGCGCCCACTAACACTAGTGTGGTCAACAATAGACCATTAAAGGTGTATAACGAATGGCATTTAAAGTTTTTTGGGGCTACAAGTTAGGCTTAGTCAACATATCACCGACATGTAATATGGTGATGAGGGCTAGCAAAAGCACCGCAGGGGATTCATAGGGATGCGCTTCTATTAAATCTCATCGCCTTGTTACATGTTGGAGATATGCTGACTAAGCCTAACTTGTCACTGCAGTGAGCTTTAAACGCCATTTAGTATACACCCTTAGTGGTTGGTAGTGGGCCACACTACTGCTAGTGGGCGCCCGCTAGCAGTAGTGTGGTCCACTACCAACCACTAAGGGTGTATAATAAATGGAATTTAAAGCCCACTACAGTGACAAGTTAGGCTTAGTCAGCATATATCCAACATGTAACAAGGCGATGAGATTTAATAGAAGCACTACATCCCTATGAATCCCCTCCGGTGCTTTTGCTAACCCTCATCACCTTATTACATGTCGGTGATATGTCGACTAAGCCTAACTTGTAGCCCCAAAGAACTTTAAATGCCATTCGTTATACACCTTTAGTGGTCTATTGTTGACCACACTAGTGTTAGTGGGTCAACAATAGACCACTAAAGGTGTATAACAAATGGTATTTAAAGTTCTTTGGGGCTACAAGTTAGGCTTAGTCAACATATCACCGACATGTAATATGGTGATGAGTGTTAGCAAAAGCACCGGAGGGGATTCATAGGGATGTAGTGCTTCTATTAAATCTCATCGCCTTGTTACCTGTTGGAGATATGCTGACTAAGCCTAACTTGTCACTGCAGTGGACTTTAAACGCCATTTATTATACACCCTTAGTGGTTGGTAGTGGACCACATTATAGTTAGTGGGTGACTACTACCAGTAGTGTGGCCCACTACCAACCCCTAAGGGTGTATAATAAATGGTGTTTAAAGCCCACTGCAGCTACAAGTTAGGCTTAGTCGGCATATCTCCAACATGTAAAAAGATGATGAGAGTTAACCAAACCACTATAGGGAATTGATATGAGTGGAAAGTGAAGTATAATAAAAATAAAAATAAGAAAATACAAGATCAGAGATGGAGAATAAAAAACATAGGCTCTCTAAGAGGAGAAAGTTTAGTACATTGTTAGAGCAATAAAGAGAATCAATCAATATCCCACCCTCTCACACACTAGTTGATAAACTTTCGGCAATTAACAAGTCCATACATGAAACAAAATTGTGAAAGTCCTAACAGAATATTGTCTTGTTATTGACTGATTTAAACCCATTTTTAATAGTCTAAGATGGTGTCAACCTTTCATACAAATTTTGAGCCCTATAAAAAGCACTTAAGGAAAGCTACGCTCGAAATTGAATATTTCATATTGGACTAGTTGATAAACTCTCGACTATTAGCAAATCCATACACGAAACAACATTGTGAAAGTCCTAACAACATAGTCTTGTTATTGACTGATCTACACCCATCCTTAATAGCCTGAGATGGTATCAACTTTTCATACAAATTTTGAGCCCTCTAAAAAGCACTTGAGAAAAGCTACCCTCGAAATTGAACCTTTCATCTTGGAATGTGAGGGGAGTATCTGGGCATAGAATACAAATAATTGTTAGGGTAGTCATCTCACATTTACACTTTGATTTGGTTATCTTGGAAAAAATCATAATAACTAACTTTTATTTTTGAACTTGACAAACATTTATTGCAATGTAGAATACACACCCATAAGCCATGATGAATGTAGAGACAATGTAGTGTGGCACCTCAGTTATCTCTTAATGTTAATAAAATATATGTAATGTTCCCAAATAGGAATTTAAGTGATATTCTAAACAATTAAACAGTGCAGCAACATAAAATTAAAAATATGCATCAAACACTATAAATCTGGAATTGCTGAGCCATATATTATAAAATTTGAGAGCATAGGTACAATATAAATGAATTGGTGCACCTGGGCTTGTCTCAAGGACAAACGGGGCCAAACCCAGGTGATGTAATGGCTGAGATGATGGTTGTTCAGTGGTTGTACCACTCTGCATTGCGCTGTCCTAGTGAAACCACTGATCTTCTGAATTCGACTTGCTGGAAGGTGCCCAAAAACCGCCTAGAAAATTATATCCTTTCAGCCTTAGACTCCTTGGATGAAACCCAGAAAAACCTAGAAGGGAATTTCGTTGATTTTGATTTTCGATTTTCGGCCTCCTTGGAGCCCCTCTCCGGCTACTGTTGCCAAATTCAATTTGCAGGAAAGAGCCTGCAAATCCACCTGAAAACTCCCCTCAAATGCCAGTTTCTCCTGTGATAAGTGATTCCTTTCTCCCCTATGAACCCTTTGCTCGGATGGCTGTTCTCCTAAGCCCCACGAATTTGCTGCTAGAGGCCATTGCGAACCCCTTTGCCCAGAAATGCGTGTTGTTGTAATCACTGACTAACTAACTGAAAAAATCAGAGAAAATGTCCTCAACCCACAACCTTTCCTGCTCCTATAACTCCCAGCAAGCTAGAGACCTCCCGGTTGGCTCACTCCTCTCTACGTGTTTTTGGCTGCCCAAAAGTACGCGTCTCTTGCTCTGCGTGCTTGGCTGGGCTGTTTTTCCATGCTGGAACTCCTGCAATCTCTGTGGAACAACCTCCCTAGGGCGGGCATTGATAGTCCCCCAATGTAGAGGTTGAATCATCCCTGTGGAAGACTCGTGGCTAAATAGCCGATAGACTCGTTAAGCAACAGAGCATGCACAGGTAAGTTTGTTTGTCAAATGATCAGAATGCTGCAAAATGAGAGCTCCTTCCTCTTTTATCACTTTGGGCCTCCTCAGCCTCTTGTGGGCCCCTCCTTCCACTAGTTCGATTTCCCTCCAACATATCCCTTGGAAAATTCAAATTATTCATGTGGGTGGCCCCCACATTTCACTAGCTACCAAAAATAAAGTCGAATTGCCTATAGTTCCTAAGTTCTGCGTGTGGTATTCTCCTCCTAAGCCAAAAATGATGCCAAAATTATGTAGTTGCACCCCGTGACTAATACATTTGAGAAGGGACATGACAGTCCTCGCCTCCCAAATGTTGCTTTCCCTCAAGCAACCTCAAAGTCGGGCGCTCCAGTATGTGCTCACCCTCCAGGTGGCATCCTCATCGAAAGGTTCTTCTATCATACCAAGAACTCCCTGATGGTTCTGTTCTTCAGTCTCCTCTCCCTGCTCTCCAGAATGGCCTCTGTTTTCAACACCAAATGGCCCTCATCATCCAATGGGAGTAGATCAACTGCTGTGGTCACCTGTTGTCCCAACACTTTCAAGCATGAGACATGAAATACGTTATGGATTCTACTCCTCGGAAGCATATCTATCTCATAAGCCACCTCTCCAACCCGATTAGTCACCTGGTAGGGCCCATAGAAGCATGGTTGTAGCTTCTTAAACCCTTCTGTTTCAGCATAGGTTGTCTGTAAGACTGCAACCGGAGGTACACTAGGTCCCCCTCCTCAAAGTGCCTCTCTATCTTGTGCCGATTTGCATAAAGTTTTTGTTGATTCTGGGTTGTCGCTAGATTATCTTTGAGAGCTTTGAGGATATCTTGGCTCTCTTGGACCCAGTCTTTGGCCTTTGGGGCCTGACTGTCTCCAAAAATAACATCAGCAAAAGTCAAAGCGTCATAACCATAGAGGGCATGGAAAGGAGTCATACCAATAGACATGTGGTGTGTGGTGTTGTAGCAGAACTCGCCCAAGTGCAACCATCGAATCCACATCCAATGTTGACTTGTCACATTGTTTCTCAGGTACCCCTTCAACCATTGGTTGACGCTCTCCGTCCAGACATTTGGCCCTCTGTCTTAGGGTGATAACTGGTGCTAGGAGTGAGCTCCATACCAACCAACCTGAGGAACTCCTGCCAAAGGCCACCCATAAATCTATTGTTTCTATTGCTCACAATGTTCTTGGAGAGTCCATGTAGTCTGAAAGCCTCCCGAAAAAACAACTAGGTAACCTAGGCAGCTGTGTATCTAGTGGGGATGGCGAAGAAGTGGGAAAATTTGATTAGCCTGTCGATGACCACATATAAGCAAGCCTTCTCCTATACCGTGGGGAGCCCAGTGATGAAATCCATCGAAATACTTTCCAATTTCTCGTTTGGATGGGAAGTGGCTGTAATAGCTCTGTAAGCTGAGTCAACGCCCCCTTATGGCAGGCCCCACACTCCCTTACGTGCTGCAGCACGTTCTCCTTAAGGCCTTTCCCCATGAAATTCTCTTGAAAAACCATGTAAGTTTTTCGGAACCCTTGGTTTCCGGAGAGTGGTGAATCGTGAGATGCCTGAAGTACCCTCACCCTCAACTACGAGTTAAGCACCAAGTAAATGCGCCCCTTGTAATAGATGACCTCATCCATCACACGGTAATTCTCATCTGCATGTGTGCCCCCCAACACCTCGCAGGCCTTCTTGACCTTGGAGTACTCTACCAACAATTGAGCCTTCCAATCCTCGCAGATACTCAGAAAAGATAACCTAGCCGGTCTCCTGGATATTGCATTGACCAACACATTGTGCTTGCCCCGCACATACTCAATATCAAAGTCGTAGGCCTGCACCTTGCTGACCCATATTTACTGCCTATCATTGAGGCCCTGCTGCCCCATGAAATGTCGAAGACTGTTGTGATGAGTCTTCACTTGTAATTGGTTGCCCACCAAGTACTAGTGGAAGTTGGCCAATGCATGCATAATGGCCAGCATCTCCTTGTCATATATGGAATATGACAGGTCATGCGGTAGGAGCTTCCGACTCTCGAAAGTTATGGGGTAACCCTCTTGTGACAATACAGCTCCAACTCCTACCCGTGATGCATCACACTTCATCGTGAATGTGAAAATTTTATTACTGCAGTAACTGATTTATTTTACCTACTTATTTTCCGATAAGCTATTTATGAAATCTCTTCAGTAAACATTAAAATAAATTCTACTACAAATATCACACCAAAATACAGAAACAAATACATGCACAAGTATCAAACACATTAACATAGATATTTTTAAACAATTGTCCCCGAAAAAACCCAATGCGGGAAAACCTGTGCAACAGAGGAGGATTTTTATTAATCAGATTTTGTCGAGTACAACTAGGGTGCCAAACTGGCTCACCTAACAGAGATAAATCCTCTGGCACCTCTCTTAGGCTCAGAGTTTGTCCAACTATCCTCTGTGTAGGGCTTAGACTCTTTGTGTCAGCGCCTTCTTCTCTGCATCAACCACGTAGGCCCTCCAGTGAATGGACCATATCTTTCAGGGGCAGCAGAGGAGGTTCGTTCTAGGATTTTTTGATGACATCATGATCTATAGCCGAACATGGGAGGAGCACCTCCAACACTTGGAGGAGGTATTGCGCATTCTGGAGGAGCAGCAGTTTTAGGCAAAGCTCTCCAAGTGCGAGTTTAGATTGACAGAGATGCTTTATCTCGGGCATATCATTGGAGCAGATGGGTTGAAGGTTCATGAGGAGATGATCGGACCATCTCGAATTGACTAGTACCCTGAGACGTGAGTACACTATGAGGCTTCTTGGGCATTTACATTTACTATAGGAAGTTTGTCAAAGGGTTCTCACAGCTTGCAACACCCTTGACCGACTTGACCAAGAAAGGGGCCTTTGCATGGACTAAGGGAGCACAGGCCACCTTCGATCGCCTCATGGAGGTGATGAGAAGTTGCCCTATTTTGGCACTCCCGGATTTTTCTCAGCCATTCACTGTTGGTTTGGGGTAGCATCAGATGTGCTCTAGCCATAAACATTGGTGCAGAGACTAAAGCACATGAGATCTCCAAGACCCAGAAATCGTTTTGGAAAATTCCATCTGGATGAAGAGTTGTTAAAATAATTAATATTTTTAATGATTTCCTAAGTCTAAACTTAGGAAAATAAAGATATTGATGGGTATTAATAAAGATAAGGATGAGAAGCTTCTAAGAGACAAAGATCAAATCTATTTTAATCTTAGCCGTTGATTAGGGACTTAATCTCGGTCGTTGATTTATCAACAGGAAAAGTATAAGAGAAGGCTTGATGGCTAGTTGGAGGCACACTGAGGGAGACCAATCAGTTTTATTTCTAGAGCGGGGCTTGCTGAGAAATTCGAACTAGAAGTATTTTATTAAACCATAAAAGAAATATATTATTAAATCATAAAAGAAATATATATGATACACGACATGGAAGGGTGTCACAACGAGGCAAAGCAGTGGGCTACTGGGGGAAGAGCGGCCACTGCCAAGAAACAAGATATAAACCACAGAGAATAATTTTGGAAGGGATTCGGAGGAAGAAGAAAGAACGAAGGAAGGGGACACTAAAGAAGGGAGGAAATCCATAAATTGGAGTTACCGAGCGCGGATTGTTTTGAGGTTTTTGGGCACAGGGGAACAATATGCTTCAATTGAGAAGCTTATTGGACTGAGTAGCGAGGTTCTGCTCGGTTTGGCTGGGTGGTTTCGATCTTTTGGTAACCGAAGCAGAGTAGCCTGAGGTATTGTCAGCTGTAGGAGTACAGGTAGGTACTCTCGTCAATTCTATTAGCTAATTTGTAAAATTTCAGGAAATTGATCACAGGCTCATGATGAAAAACCCTTTACTGTGTTTTCGATGGCTTTACTGTCCTTACAAGAAAACATAATTAGTAGAAGAAGTTAACTTTTAATGAAGTAGAGTTGCATTGGGGAGGGCCATATGAATTAAGACAACCACTGAACGTTGTTACAGGTAGGTTTTGTTGGTGTCGGGGGGAGTAAATCAAAATGTTAGCCAATTTTTTCGAATATTCGTTAATATCTTGAGTCATTCTCCTAATCTACAAGAACATCATGTCTTCTCTAGGGTTAGACTTAGAAATAAACCAGATATTGCAGAAAAATTACATTTTATAATTGTCTTGTTGCAAGGGTGGATGGGGTTATGGATTTTTACAATAAACCATAGAGAAGATATGATGTTCTAGGCTTTGATGTCATATCCCCAATAATTAAATTTTTGTCTAAGGCACATTTCCAGGATCCTTCCAATGATCAATTCAAGACACTTGGAACGGATGCTTGGAAAGTGCAACACTAGAGGACTGATCTCTTGACATGTGTACACTTTGGAGATTGAGCACTTGATTTTATCTTGCATATCGCAATGACCCTTGGATATTATTAATAAGTCAACCTTAGCTTAAGGCTATGGACAACATTTGTGCTAGTTGTCGAGGGTTAAGTTGGGAAACCAAATAAGGAAATTTGGCATAAAGGATATTTGAACAAGTGAGTATTATATCCGATTGGAGATTAAATGCCAAGTAACAACATTGGTGCATTGTAAGTTCATCTTGGAAAATGCGGACCATATAACAATTCCAGCCCATGATTGTAGAGCACATCACTAGAGAATTTATTTCTTGACATGTGTACAATTTAAAAAGTGAGTGCCTAAATTGGATACCTTATATTGTAGATTAGGAGGATGAATCAAGAAATTAACGAATATTCGAAAAAATTGGCAAACATTTCGATTTACTCCCCTACACAAATCGGAACTACCTGTAAAAATGTTTTGTAATTGTCTTCAGTCATACAAACCTCCCCAAAGAACCTCTACTTCATTAAAAGTTAACTTCTTGTACTTATTTTGTTTTCTTAGGTCACATTGGAGACGAATTGGCTTGCATGACTTCCCCTAAACAGCTTGCATGACATGGCATGACATGTAGTCTTATTTAAGATACAGTAGAACTTATCTGTTAAGTTTCAAACTGGCTGAAAACTTTTGATGTTCATCTCAACCATAGACCACATTTCTCATTTCCTATCAACAGTGGGTCACCCCCGAGCTGGAACTTCGATTCCATCAGGCAACAGCTCAGGCAAATACGGGTACACATGTGGTACCATCAACTGACCAAAGAACCAAACGCTAGTGGGCTCAAACCTATAGGCTCATGCTCCCCATCAAACTGCACCTTGGTAGTGCGCGCCCTTCTCTACACTTGCAGACCCTCAAGCTACCACCACCTTTAGGGCGTCTTACTCGGCCGAACAGAGACATTCTCCTAGTCTGTGACTTCAGGAATTTTAGCTAATTTTCGAGCTCTCCAAGTATGCTCCAGGCCCTAATATCGTTTTCGGCCTTTTCCGGTGATTTACACTTATTGACATATTCCTCCCGCGATTTCTTAAGAGTGACCAGTTGAAATCGCCAATTGCCGATTTGCAATTTATTTGGGCGGTTGCTATTGTTAATATGTCGCATGGCTATAAGGTGTGATCGCCGATTTGTGGGCCCGCCGATATGTGGTATCGTCGATTTCTGATTGCCGATGCGCCCCGGACCTTCGATCGCCGATAAACTATGTGCCGTGGACCTCGAATGGCCGATTGCTGATATCAACGATTGTTGATTGCAAGTTTGCTCCGACCTTCCCTGGTTTAGCTTTAGAAACCTCCGATTTGCAGGATCTGGGATTAAACTTAAACATTTCGTTTGCTTTCATGTTTTCAAGGATAACTTTCAACTTGCTCTAACTTTTGATTCTGGAGTCCATTTGGGGAGTTCCATATACCATTGGAAAGATAATTTCGAGCACTCTCCATTGGATGGTGTCTGATTTAGCTTCGAGTTTGTATATGGCTTGGAGGATACCTCCAAACTTCTTTGTTCTTTTCCCTCTTTGTACAACGAGAACTCTCTTTTCAGAAGGTGACAACTGTTGGCTAACTGGCTAACCCTTCACAGTTCCCACAACTTTAATTTAAGAGAATGATCTTTTTCTGACACTTGGCACTCTCTAAATTCACTATATTGACTTTGTTTATATTCATTTTCTCCTTTTAATGATTATTGAATCATACCAACCGCATTTATATTCCCATGGAGTCTTGGTCCCCTATACTCTTTTCGTCAAATTTGGTCTGCAAATGTTATGTGTTTATTAATATGAACAAGTTAAACACATTTAAAACATCAATTTTTCTAGCCTATAAGAGATTATACACATGGGCACACTGGCCTCTAAGTAGATACAAACATACACATAGGTACACGACTCCAAAAAGTAATTCTCAACTCACCAGCCTAATTAATATCTTATGGCTCACGAACCTAAGTTTCACATGTACATGGCATTTACAATATAGGGTTGGACTAGGGGTGTTACATTTTATAATTGTGTCGTTGCAAGTGTAGATGGGGCTAGGGATTTTTACAATAAAACCCTAGAGAAGACATTATCTTCTAGGCTTAACGAAAAATTTCTAACGGGTTAGACTTAGAAATTTCAACAAATTACGCCTGGCAGCAGTTTAGAATAGGTGACTCGGCCTCTTTACACTCTACAATTTATTCACATGCCATGATTCTCCTTTGTTGTCACCGAGATCAGTGAGCGTAGCATACCCAATGATGTTTTTCAACATCCTATCTTCATCGAATTGCATTTGAATTCGTGTTGCTGATTAAATTTGCACCGATCTGAACTCGCACCGAATTTGACACGTCCAATATGCCAATATTGACTGTAACCAGCAGGCTGAAATCTATCAATCTATCACGCACATCTGTTGGTTTGTATGACTAGATATTTTCGTACCAACTGATTACTTCAATATTCCTTGTGTGCGCACAATCATCTCTGCTATTCACTTTTCAATTTAGCACACTGGTATCTATAGGAGTGCAAACATTTGTCTTACAAGTGCACATGGCTCAGCGTCTTCTCTTTCAAATTATCATCACACCAGATACGTACAACTCCAACAAGCACATTTGCTTTTGGTATAAGGAAATATAATCTTAGCCTTCTACAATTTCAACCTGCATCAAGAAATCAACAACGATATTTTGGCCCTATATAGGGTTTTGGCTTTAGATTGAGCCAAGACCAAGGCTCTGATACCACTGTAATGTCCCAAACCAATGAAATTTGGAACAAACCCTTCGAATCAAATTATCTAGCACTTAACATGAAATTTCGATGGAAACCCAAACACCAGAAATTTGATTGAAACCATAAACTCACAAATTGCATAAAATCTCATTAGAAATCACAACATGAGAAACAATGAGAAATGAAGCAACCAAAATCCAACTTTATTATATATAGATAGATGCCAATACAATAGCCGGGAATGACCCTATGGTCTCAAAATTGAAATAGAGAAACTATCTCTACACCTGTGGATTCTGAATGAATCCACCAAGGGGAGATGGGTGCTCGTCCAATCTCTCTATATCACCCGAGTTTTTTCGTCCTGAGGCTACCAAGGGAGTAGAGAACCATGTTCTGAACCTCATATACAAGAAACAACATTAAAACCAAGATGTGCTCCAATGGTCTCCTCCTCCTCTTTTATAGATTTGATGGACTCCTCTAGCACCTTCTATTTTATTATTATTTTAATCATGGAGCACTTTTCCTTCTTTTATTTAAATTAAACTATTCTTTTAATACAGGAAAAGGGTAAATTGGCCACCATGTTTCTTCAGGCCACTGAAACTCAAATTTAACCATCCCATCCTGTAGATCTTCTTGTTTCGATTCCAACAAGCTATTACACTGAGGTGTTCCACCAATTAATCTCCTCAAAATTCCACCTTGAGCATAATTAATTAAGTTATGCCCAATAATAATGTTGATTTATGAAAGTTGTCGAAATGTGATAGAACGAAAGGCAAACTGTGCAGATGGTGGAATATTCCAAGCAAATGCCATCAAATCCCATAAAAACTCCTCAAAACACCATCGGAACCCCTGATGACTTAAACCTGCTCCACTGACCTGGTCATCTCCTTCCTTGGGAATCCACCTTGGCTGCACTATGAAGAAGGATAAAAATGGGGACATGACAGTCCTCCCACCCCAAGATTGCTTGCCCTCAAGCAATCCAAATATGTGGACCAATCTGGTGGTTCGACGCAACTGCGACCCAATGCCAGGATCCCATATGAACCATTGGGTGATGCTCTGCTCCTGTGTCAACCAACCCTGAATGGACTCCTCGATGTCTGGATCCCAGATCAATCTCTGACGGAACCTTTTTCAGCAAATCCTCTTGGATCCCAATGCCGCCAAGAAGGAGCATCAAGGCTCCACGACTCCTGTTGTGCTATAACTCCAGCTGTGAATGTTGCTCCACCTGCCGCGTACCAACTCATCACCTCTCTCCAATCCAACCCTTGGCATAGACCAAGGTCAATCTCATCATGTTGAAGCCGTGCTGAAATATTGATGAGTGGCTAGCCTACAACGTGCTGCCAACTGAAGCATTCGATATCCCTCACCTTGGATGGCTCATGCAATACAATGCTCCTGACTAAAAATGACACTGCTTCAAAAGGATACCAGCTCATGATCTCTCGCCAATCTATGTCATGGACTCCTGTGTAAGGAACAAGTCTACTATCTTGATGCTGGTCCATGCTCAACTCATGCTGCCCTATCTGGTTGTTCAACAATATCCATCAAGAAAGTCCTGCCTCTCTCCCTAAAATGGGTACAAGTGGCCACACTGTGCTGCAAGCCCTATCTATGTACTCCTGATAGGGGTTGCTCCCTGAATGTCCTGCGGCTTTGCCAACTGCCTGTGCATCTGCCCGCACCGCATCAATGGTTCCGCGTAAAGATGGATGCACCACCATCTCCAACAACTCCTGCCGTCTACTATCCTCCTGCCAAACTATCCGGTCAATCTGCAATGTCTCCTGAGGACGAGTGTTCGCCCATGCTCCCTCTCAATATGCTGCCCATGCTACCTCTAGCATTGCCACTACTAACTACTGAACTGCTACTCAATTACGGAGAAGTAGGTAACTGACTTCTTCCATATACTAACATCCCAGTCAATCTGGAAGCCTCTTAAAACTGAAGCTTCCTTTGCTGCTATTATGTGCTCTCTCTGTTGTTGTTTCATACTGTGCCTCTCGCATTGCTGCAACCTCCATTGCATTGCCTCAGATTTCTGCACCCAAGCACTCCCTTGCTACTCCACTACACTTTGCTACACCCGACCCTTATCAACCTGCTACTGCCGTTAAGGGCTCCCGTAGCCGGATATGATCCAAGAGTTTGGGCACCTCGAGGATCCTGCCCCTAGTATGTAGTCCTCCTGACTACAACTCGATGTCTTCCAACATCTTCTCTAGAGGTGCATGAGCACTCATGGCACAACCGTCATCAATCTCGACCTCTTTCTCTGCCTTAGCTGGAGCTGCCTTAGAGTCGGAAGCCTCTCCCTTGTTTTTCTTCCTGGGACACTGGGATGCATAATGTCCCAGCTCCCCATAATGGAAGCACTTCACCTTGGAGATATCCTTCTTCTTCGTCTTCCCTTGCTATCCCGCAAATGCTAGAGACGTATACTCCTCCTCTTTCTTGATTTGACCTCCCTTGCCACTACTCCCCACCTTGGTCATCTGCCACATCTCCTCCCATCCTGGAAGAGTGGCCCTGCCCAAAATACTTTGGTCAAATGTCTCCCACTCCTCAGAGACTGCATTTTGGGTAGTCCTAATTATAAATTCTGGATCTGGTGTAGAACCTATGGTAGTGAGTTGGTCGCGAATGTCTTGCAACCTGAGAAGGAATGGATCTATTTGCTCTCCCTGATGCATCTAATACAACCGCAGTTGATTCTCCAATAGCATCTTCCACTGCACGGAAGTGCCCTGATACAAGGTTGTCAAAGTATCCCACATCTCCTTTGCTGTGTTCTTTTCAGTAATATGTGGTATGACATGATCTTTGACCCCGTCTAGGATCATGCACTTCGCCCTCACCATTGCATCCTCATATTTCTCATTCTCAGCTGGGTTGATCGGGATAGCCATGGTTCTCAAGGAAAAGTCCTTGATGCGATCTCAATCCAGGACGGCCAGGATTTTGGCCTTCCAGATGACAAAGTTGGAAGCCTCGTCCAACCTATCATGATTCCTCAGTCCGTTCACTGCCATTTTAGCTCCTATTATGGACTTCCTCTGAGATTTGAATTCCCTCCTGGAAATCTCCCTCTAAGTCCTAATTTCCCTCCTAGAAATCCTTTGGCCAGGTGTCGAACCGCTCCGCTCCAATCCTCCTTGCAACTGCAAGTCAGATCTGGATTTCTTGGCTAGAAATTTGTCAAGGAGGCGACTCCCTCTACCTTGGTTCTGTCGCCTTAGGTACTATTTTGCATCGATAGAAACAACACCCCAGCAGCTTCTCAATCACAATTTGCCCACAGCTCCCCAAGCATCGTCAACTGAAGAAATTGAGCCTTTCACGCTTTGCGCAATCCCGACAATGGTAGAATTTGCACCTCCTGGTCACAGCGTCGATCCTTCGTGGTTGAGAAAGATGATTGGGCACTGTGTAGGTCTGATCACCCCTCTGCCTCTGCACTGACCCTCCTCCTGGCTCGAAATGATGACGCAGGCCCTCTGCGTCACTTCTTCTCTGCTGCTTCTACTCTGGAACAATGTTGTCTCTTGGGACCGTTGTTACTGCTACAAATACTTCAGATTACTGCTAGTTCCTTCAGTGCTCCTGTCATCTGCACTGCTCTGGTACCATGTTGAAATTTCTAAGTCTGTCACATCAGAAATCCCTACTGCATTATATGGTTTATTTTCTCCTACTTGTTCTTGTCGTTAACAAGTCATTATAAATACAAATATCGAAAATAAACACAAATGCAGCCTTAACACATATACAAATTGGCAACTGAAATAACTAAGACAAACACACAAGGGACACCGTTATTTTTGGACAATCGTCCCCGGAAAAACCCAATGCGGGAAAACCAGTGTAGCAGATATGAGGGTTTTATTATTATACAGTTTCTGGATACAACTAGGGTGCCAGAAATGGCTCACCCAACAGAGAATGTCCTCGACAGTAATACCTCTGCTCGAAGATAGATATTCGGCTGATCAATCACCGGATGAACGATCCCACAAAAACTACGGCAGCTCTTTGCTGGACAATAAAAGCTGCTCCAAGATTCTCTACTTCTCTGCATCACTCTGCAGGAACTACGTCACCCTTCCCAGCTCACCAATAGTTAGTCTCCCCTATGAAAATCACCCAATGCTACCTCTTGGCCCTGCGTCAGCTTTGCTATCCTCTGCGTAGCTACTGATGCCTCTGCTTCAGCCTCTAGGCTCTTTGCGTTAGCTATGTGGCCCTTTGCATCACCCACGCTGGCCTCCTCAACCTCTGCATAGCTCCCAGATGCCTCTGCGTCAGCCTTCCCAGGCTCTGCGCTGTCTCTCTGGCACTATCTTTGCCTCTCTGCTATGTATTCTCGGCCTCGTGCCAAACTGCCCCTCGCTGCAACAGATAAATAGCTCAATTCTTTCAACAAAACCTTGCTCCAGAAAATTGAACTGATTGATCAATTTGGTGTATCTCCAACTGACCCTCAAGCCTCCTCTTATACTTCTCTTGTTGAGTCTTCAACGACCGAGATTAAGTCCCTAATCAACAGCTAAAATTAGGTTTGGCTTGATCCATGTCAAGCTAGTGATCTGTTGTAGTGAGGCGAAATTCGGCACGAGGCCGAGAATACATAGCAGAGAGGCAGAGATAGTGCCAGAGAGATAGCACAGAGCTTGGAGAGGCTGACGTAGAGGTATTTGGGACTTACACAGAGGTTGAAGAGGCCAGCGTGGGTGACGCAGAGGGCCAGAGGGCTGATGCAGAAAGCCAAGGGGAAGTCACGAGGCTTCAGTAGCTGCGCAAAGACTAGCAGAGCTGAGGCTGAGCCAAGAGGCAGTGCTGAAGATTTTTTGTGGCGCAGACTGAGTGCTAGTGAGATGAGAGGGTGACACAATCCCTATCATAGTGGCACAGAGCAAAGGATAAGCTTGGAGCATCTTTCGCTATCCAGCTAAGGAGCTGTCGTAGTTGCTATGGGATCATTCATCCGGTGACTGATCAACTGTTGATTTATGGTAGCATCGGATGTGCTCTAGCCATGAAAATTGGTGGAGAGGCTAAAGCACATGAAATCTCCAAGACTCAGAAGTGGTTTGGACAGATTGTACCCGGTTTGGGAGATATTAAAATAATTTATATATTTTAAATGGAGTTCCTAAGTCTAAACTTAGGAAAAATAAAATATTAATGGGTATTAATATAAAATTGAGTTAGAAGGTTCCAAAAGTCATGGATCAAGCCAAATATAATCTTAGCTGTTGATTAGAGATTTAATCTCGGCCGTTGAAGGACCACGAGAAAAGTATAAGAAGAGGCTTGAGGGTCAGTTGGAGAAAACACCAGAGTGATCAATCATTGATTTTTCTAGAGCGGGGTTGCTAAGCAAAGTTTAATCAGTGATCAGTAGCGAGGGGCAGTGAGTATGAGGTAGAGAGAGGCAGAGACAACACTGGAAGACCAACGCAGAAGCAGAGAGAGCGAGAGCAACAACCAGTCCAGGCTACGCAGAGCCTAACAGAGTTAGCGCAGAAGCCAGAGGGACTGTGTCATGCACACAGAGGCTGTTGGAGTGACGCAAAGGGTCCCAGATGCTGCGCAGTGCCTCAGAGGGCTGACGCAGAGGGTCCTGGGGAAGAGTGTCCACAAATGCTGCCTCCCTAGAGACTGCTTGCACATCTGTTTGCTCCACTCCAATGGCTGGCCCCAAGGGTGTCTTCTCATCCTCCATCATGGGCTTAACATGAGCCACTAGCTCTGGCATCAATTTACATGGTATTAAGACATACACATCAAATCCTCATTCAGCCATACAACTCCTCAGCAACAAATTAAGCTCACTCATTCTCTAACAGCAATCACTCTCATTCTCTGACAACAACACTGACCTTTACTATGGGTGCATACGGTGTTATACTTTAGATTTACTAATGAAGGTTATTAGATATTGAGAATCTAGAAAGGATATTTGACCAAGCAAGTATTATATCCGATTGGAGAATATATGTTGAGTAACAATATTGGTGCACTATAAGTTCATCTTGGACAATGTAGACTGTCTAACAATTCAAGCCCATGAATGTAGAGTGCATCACTAGAGAATTTATCTCTTGACATATGTACAACTTGGAAAGTGAGAGCTTAAATTGGAAACCTTGTCCTGTAGATTAGGTGGATGACTTGAGAAATTAATGAATATTCGAAAAAATTGGCAACCATTTCAAGTTACTCCCCTACACTAATAAAATCTACCTGTAACGATGTTTTGTAATCTTCTTTAGTCATACGCACCTCCCCTATGCACCTCTACTTCATTAAAAGGTAAATTATTGTACTAATTAAATATTATTTTTCAAATATAGCCGTTATTTGAAATTTTGGTCTCTACATTGCTCTTTATTTAAGTCATTGCCATGGTCTCCCTCTTCATCTAGTCCTAATGATGAAACACATTGGCTGGTTTGAAATGCGTCGGCCAAAAAATTTTGTTATGTGATTTCTATCAAAAGACTTCTTGTAATTCATTATGGATCACAGAAGCCTGAATTCCGAAATTACGACAAAAAAATTATGTTATGTGATTTCTACTAAAAGAATTTTAGTAATTAATTATGTTTTCTTAACTCATATTGGCATCTAAATGGCTTGCATGAATTCCCCTAAAATCCTTGCATGGCATGGCATGTAGTCCTTTTTAAGATACAGTAGAACTTATATGTTAAGTTTCCAACTAGCTGCAGATCTTTGATGATCCTCCCAACCATAGACCACATTGTTCATTTCTTATCAATAGTGGGTGACCCCCGAGCTGGGGCTTTGACTCCATTGGGTAACAGCTCAGCCAAATAAGGGTACACATGTGGTACCATAAACCGACCAGAGTACCAAACCTCAGCAGGATCCAACCTATAAGCTCACGCCCCCCATCAAACTTCACCCAGGCAGTGCACACCCTTCTCTACACGTGCAGACCCTCAAGCTATGCCACCACCTCTAGGGCATCTTACCCGGCAGAACATAGATGTCCTCAGAGTCCTGTGAATTCAGGACTTCTAGCTAATTTCCGAGCTCTACAAGTATCCTCCAATGCCTAATATAAAAACCATAGAAGCCTCCAAATTCTAGTTTCACATCCCCCATCAGCCTATACCTAAGCAGTGCACACCCGTCTCTGCACCTGTAGTCCCTTGTTCTATGCCTCCATTTCAAGGTTGCCCAAATCGGCCAGACAAAGATGTTCTTAGCACTGGCATTCCAAGCGTTCCTACTGCCATGCTGGGTATCCAACCCAATTGGCTAACTGGCTAACCCTTAATAAATGCCACAACTTTCTTTTAAGTGCATGACCTTTTTCTGACACTTGGCACCCTCTAAAGTCACTTAGTTACCTATAGTTATATTCATCTGCTCTTTTTATTGACTATGGAATCATATCAACCCCATTTATATTCCCATGGAGTTTTGGCCCCCCATACTCTTTTCATCGAATTCACTCTGCAACTATGTGTTTATTAATAGGCACGAGTTAAAGACATTTACAACATCAAATTTTCTAGCCTCATAGCATACAATAAAATATATACCTGGGCACATTTGCCACAAAGCATATAAACACATACACATAGGCACACCGCCCCAAAAAGTAAGTCTCGTCACCGGCCTAATTAATATGTTCCGGGTCACCAACATACGTCTCGCATGTACATGGCATTTACAATATCGGGTTCGACTCGGGGTGTGAGATTAATAATAGTGTCGTTGCAAGGGTCGATGGGGCTAGTGCTAGTTGGCGAGGGTTGTTATGGCTCTTGGATGTCATTCATTAGACACCCTTACTTTATGGCTATGGACCACATTAGTGTTAGTGGGGGCCCACTAATACAAATGTGTTCTATAGCCTTAAACTAAGGGTGTCTAATGAATCACATCCCAGAGCCATAGAAGCCCTATGTCAAGCTCAGACAACCCCTCTCCAAAGGGTAGTAAGGTGGAAACAATTAGCTTATCTCCATTATGATCATATGTTAGGCAGAGCCAAAAATTCAACAACATCCACCTTAAGATTTCCTTGGGAACAAAAATAAAAATTGGCCAACACATCAACAACATTCCCCTTGAAGATTAACTTGGGAAACGATATAAGGAATTATGGCATAAAGGATATTTGACTAGGTGAGTATTATATCTGATTGGAGAATATATGTTGAGTAACGACATTGGTGCACTGTAAATTCATCTTGCACAATGTGGGTTGTCTAACAATTCAAGCCCATGAATGTAGAGCGCAGTGCTAGAGAATTTATCTCTTGACATGTGTACAACTTGGAAAGTGAGTATCGAAATTGGAAACCTTATCTTGTAGATTAGGCGAATGACTCAAGAAATTAACGAATATTTGAAAAAATTGGCAAACATTTTGATTTACTCCCCTACACCAATCAAATCTACTTGTAACTACGTTTTGTAATTGTCTTCATTTAAACGAACCTCCCCAATGATCCTCTACTTCATTAAAAGTTAACTTCTTATACTAATTATGTTTTCTCAGCTCACATTAGACAACAACTTGCTTGCTTCACTTCCAAACACCTGCATGGCATTGCATGTAATCTTCTTTAAGATATAGTAGAACTTTTCTATTAAGCTTCCAATTGGCTGTAGACCTTCAATGTTCCTCCCAACCATAGACCACACTGTTTATTTCCTATCAACAGTGGGTCACCCCCGCTCTGGGGCTTCGACTCCATCGGGTAAAAGCTCGGCCAAATACGGGTACACATGTGGTACCATCAACCGAACAAAGTACCAAACCCTAATAGGCTCCAACCTATAGGCCCACGCTCACCATCAACTGCACCCAAGTAGTGCACACCCTTCTCTACACTTGCAAAAACTCAAGCTATTTCACCACTTCCAAGGCGTCTTACTAGGCCACACAAAGACGTTCTCAAAGTCCTTTGACTTTAGGACTTCTAGCTAATTTTTGAGCTCTCCAGGTATGCTTGAGGCCCTAATATGAAAACCTGGAATCCTCAAACCTCCAGTTTCACATCCCCCATCAGCCTACACCCAAGCAATGTGCACCCTTAGCCCCGAGGGACTTCAAGTGCCTACTTGGGTAAAGTATTTTCAGCAGTCTTTTTGCAGTAGTTTTGATATTTGGCATTGAGGTGGAGCTGAGCATTGGGAGACTACATAGTCTTGAGAGAGAGGGATGCAGTTCTTCTGGGAGCAGTTCCGGGTTGAGGATTTGTGGAGGAGTTGAGCTAGCATATTGAGCAAGGGATCATCTCTTGCATATTGGAGGGGTTTGGCAAAGTTTCAGGTAGTATTTTGGAGGGTTCTACCCAGTGGCAGCGCAAGGCCTTGAGGGATTGCGTGATTCCCCAAGGGGGCGATTTTCCGGGGTCGGCCATTTCAGAAAATCTTTCTGGGTTTTTCTGAGTAGGGGCGGATTCCAGAGTTTCAGCATTTTCTGACGAGGGGAACAACCCCAGATCCTCATTTGATTTCCAGCAGTAGTAGCAGCACGGCAGTTTCCCAGCAGCATCCATGCAGAGGCCATTCCTTTGTTATTCTGAGTGTATTTCTTCACTTGCTTGGTGCAAGTCGAGGTGCCATCCTTTTGATCACCTCATGTACTCATTCCATTCTCAGTAATAAAATGGCTTAGCATTTCTCTCTACATTTCTCGAGTATCTGCTTATATTTCATGCTTATATTATTATATGTTACACCACTATTATTTTTATCATTTTGAGTTTCCCGGTTATTATATTATTTGTGCGTATTTGGTTGGAGTTTACTGGGGTTTTGGGGAAAATCTCTGAAATGGGATATTACACTTTTTTTGTTGAGTCTTCAATGACCATGATCAAATCTCTAATCAACGGCTAAGATTAGATTTGGCTTGATCCATGTATTTTAGAACATTCTCACCCAGTTTTATATTAATACCAATTAATATTTTAATTTTCCTAAGTTTAGAATTAGGAACCTATTAAAAATATTAATTATTTTAATATCTCTTTAACCAGGTGGAATTTACCGAAACCATTTATGGGTCTTGGAGATCTCATGTGTTTTAGCCTTTCCACAAATTTTCATGGCTAGAGCACATCCGATGCTACCCCGAATCAACACTCCCTCTTAGCGAGGAATGTTCTCTTGTAATGTTCCACCACATCACTTTGATCATCCGGCACTGGTACTTGTGTTGATGCTTAGCCTTGCTTCCCAACGTCCTCTGCGCTGCTGCCTCCTATACTACTACCCATGGCTCTACTACTGCCACTGCAACATCCGTACTGCAACTCCCTCTACATCCTTGTTGTTGTTGGTCCTTCCTCCCAACTCTGCGTCTGCACTGTAGCCTTCTCTCATCACGCTGCATCGTGCTGCCCATAGCACTACTACTGCTACTGCTGCACTGCAACTCATTTACTGAGACGATGGTAACTATCTACCCTACTACTGACATCCTTGTCGGGCTAGAATCCCTCATGATGTTGAAGCTCTCTCTGCTTCTATCTTGTGCTCCCTCTTCTGCCTCTGCGCTACTGCAACGAATTTGTGCGTCTCGCATTGCTGCAAACACCTTTGTGCCTTCCTGCACTACTGCAACCTCCTTTGTACCTCTCGCACTGCTGCAACCCCAACCACACTGCTATAGATAGCTGCACTCTAGCACTGTTCTGTCGCTCCATCCGCATCTTGCTTCTATCGACATCCATCATCCTGCTATTGTCTCTCGCGACTCCCATAGCCGGATATGATCCAAGAGTTTGGGTACCTCAAGGATCCGGCCCCACATCTCCTGTAGTCCTCCTGACTACAGCTCGATGTCACCCCACCTCTTCTTTAGAGGTGTATGAGCACTCATGGCACAATCGTCATCAGTGGAGTCTCCACTTCCTTCTCCGCCTTAGCCGACCCTGTCTTGGAGATGTCCTTCTTCTTTCTCTTCCCTTGTTGTTCTGTAGATGCCAGAGCGGCATCCTCTTCCTCCTCTTTCTTGATTCAACCTCCTTTGTTGCTACTTCCCGCCCTAGTCAGCCGTCTGATCTCTTCTTGGCGAAGCGCTGCCCACAATTCTTCCCAATCTGGAAGATTCGCTCTGCCCAAAATGATTTGGATGAATGTCTCCCACTGCAAGGAGACTGTGTTCATGGCGGTCCTCACCATTAACTCTTGATCCGACCTGGCCCCTATGGAAGTAAGTTGGTCCCGAATCTCCTGCAACCTACTGAGGAAGTGATCTATCTGCTCCCCCTTCTACATCTGATACGACCGCAGTTGATTCTCCAGTAGCATCTTCCTCTGCACGGAAGTGCCCTGATACAATGTCATCAAGGTATCCCACATCTCCTTTGTCATATTCTTCTTGGCAATATGCTGAACTACATGATCCTTGACCCCATCAAGGATTATGCACTTTGCGTTGGCCATTGCATCCTTATACTTTTCGTTATCAGTTGGGTCGACAGGGATAGCCACAGTTCTCAAGGCGAAGGCCTTGATGCGATGTCTATCCAGAACAGACAAGATCCTAGTCTTTCAGATGACAAAGTTGGATGCCCCGTCCAACCTGTCCTGATCCCTCAGTCCATTCATTGCCATCCCCGCTATTCTCTTTGACTCCCTCTGAGTCTCGATTTTCCTCCTATAAATCCTTCTGCCAACAGTGGAATCGCGCCTCTTCGATCCCTTTTGCTCCTGCAATATTGATCTGGATTTCTTGGCTAGAAATCTGCCTAGGTAGCGACTCCCTCTACCTTGGTTCCGTCCCGTTAGGTACTGTTCTGTTTCGACAGCAACAACACCCCACCAGCTTTACAAGCCACAATCTGCCCACAGCTCCCTAGGCTCCAGCGTCTGAAGAAACTGTGCCTCTCAGCTCTATGCAATCTCGGCAAGGTTGAATCTCTTCTCTTGCCAACTGCGTCACTCCTACTTGGCTGAGCAGGATGACATGGCTCTTTGTGAGCCTCTTCTGCCTCTCACTGCTTCTGCATTGGCCCTCTTCTGGCTCGAACTGATAACGCAAGCCCTCTACGTCACTCCTTCTCTGCTGCTTTCTGCTTCGGAACAACTGTTTCTGCTGCAAATTTTCTGATTTAGCTAGTGCCTTCAACTCTCCTGTGATCTGCAATGCTCTGATACCATGTTGAAATTTCTAAGTCTAACCCGTTAGAAATTTTCTTGCACTATCTGGTTTATTTCACCTACTTGTTTTATTCTTTAACAGGTTACTTAACCATATAAATATTGAAAATAAAGAGGTGTAGTCTCAACTATCTACAGATCAACAACTGAAAGAAATAGACAAACACACAAGGGACACTGTTATTTTTGGACCATCATCCCCGGAAAAACCCAACTTGGGAAAACCGGTGCAGCAGTTCTGAGGGTTTTATTATTAAGAAGCTTTCTTGAGTACAACTGGGTGCCAAACTGGCTCACTCGACAGAGAAATCAATCTGACAATAATATCTCTCTTCGGAAGCAGATATTCGGCAAGTCTACTCCACGAAAAACCTTCCAATGCCTCTCTGAGGCTCTGTGTCATCTCCTCTGACCTCTACGTCAACCTCGAACCCTCTGCATCAGCCTAGAACACTCTGCGTCATCCTACTGATGCTTTGTGCTGGTTGTCTGGCCATCTGCGTCGCCCACGCAAACCCTCTGGCCCTTTGCGTGGCTCCTATTAGCTCTGCGTATCCTTCTCTACCTCTCTGTGATGCACTCACTGCCCCTCACTGCAACTTTGATCACTAGTTCAATTTCTCTCAACAAATCCCTCTCCAGAAAATTAAACTGACTAATCAACCTTTGTGTATCTCCAATTGACCCTCAAGCCTCCTCTTTTACTTTTTTCTGTTGAGTCTTCAACGACCGAGATTAAATCGCTAATCAACGACTAAGATTAGATTTGGTTTGATCCATGTCTTTTAGAACATTCTCACCCACTTTTATATTAATACCCATTAATATTTTAATTTTCCTAACTTTAGACCTAGGAACCCATTAAAAATATTAATTATTTTAATATCTCTCTAACCAGGTTGAATTTCCCCAAACCATTTGGAGATCTCATGTGCTTTACCCTCCACTGATTTTCATGGATAGAGCACATTCGATTCTACCCCAAATCAACAGTCGAGAGATAAATTCTCTAGTTATGCACTCTACATTCATGGGCTTGAATTGTTAGACAACCCACATTGTCCAAGATGAACTTACAGTGCACCAACGTTGTTACTCAACATATATTCTTCAATCAGATATAATGCTCACTTGGTTAAATATCCTTTATGCCAAAATTCCTTATTTCGTTTCCGAAGTTAATCTTCAAAGGGAATGTTGACAAAGAAATAGAGAAGGCAGAGATTGTGTCGGGAGAGCAGCGTAGTAGCCAAGGAGGGTGACGCAGAGCCAGCAAGGCTCATGCAGGGCCACGCAGAGGCAGCCAAGTGTTGCACAAAGCACCAGAGGGGCCAGCGCAACTGATGCAAAGGCTCCCAGAGGTGACACAAAGCCTCCTGGGGCTGACATAGGCCTAGAAAGGATGACGCTGGGCCAATGTGAAACAGAGAGGGGCTGACGCAGTGCAGATTGGGCAATTGGTGTTGCAGAGCAATTTTGTGCTGAGGAACTGCCGAAAGGATTTTCCGGGGTTTCAGCCAGGAGATTTCTCTCAAATTGTGAGGTATAGATGTTAAGGAAATTCTCTGTTGGGTAGGCCAATTTTGGCACCCGGATTATACTCTGATATTGCTTAATAAGAAAACCCTCAGATAGCTGCACCGGTTTTCCCGCATTGGGTTTTTCTGGGGACATTTGTCCAGAAACAATGGTGTCATGTGGTGTGTTTGTTCTTGTTTCTGTTAGTTGTTGATCTGTAATATGTTGAGCATGCATTGGTGTTTATTTCCAGTATTTACTTTGTAAATAACTTGTTAAAGGAAAATTAACAAGTAGGTAGGAATAAATAAGAAAAAGTTCATGAAGGGTTTCTAAACTAAGTAAACTTAGAAACTTCAACATGGTATTAGAGCGTGATTGCAGATCATAGGAGGACTAAAGGACATAAGCCAAGCGGAGCAATAGCAGCAGAAAACAGCTGTCCCAAGGTGACATAAGCTGTTTCTAGCAGCGCAGAAGCCAAGAAGTGTGATGCAGAGCCAACCAGAGCCACACAGAAGAAGTCGGGAGCTGTGCAGAGCCTCAGAGAGGCCAGCGTTGTTGACACAAAGGGCTGACTCAGGGCATCCCAAGGCTGACGCAGAACCAATGCGAGGCAGAGAGGGGCTGACGCTGTTCACAGAGAGGCAGTTGCTGGAGTCTAGAAGGCTATAGAAATATTGCAGAGTGGAGCTGGTGAGATATTGTAGTCAGAAAAGTACCTGACAGAGCAGGGCTAGAGGAGTTGTTACCGAGGGTTTCTAGCCAAGGAACCTGGATCAGAAGTGCAATTGCATAAGACGTCAGAGTAGGGGGCATCTTGACAAGCGACAGGAGGATTTCCAGGAGGGAAATCAGGACTCAGAGGGAGTCCAAAAGAGAACTTCCAGACGGGAGGTAGAGACTCAGAGGAGTCGAACGGAGAACTTCCAGGAGGGAAGTAGAGGAGCATCATGGCACTACACGAGGTAAGAGACCAGGATAGACTGAACGGAGTATCGAACTTCGCAGTCTGGAAGGCCAGAATCTTATCAGTGCTTGATAGGAATCATGTCAAGAACTTCGCCTTGAATACAATAGCGGTCCAAGTTGATCTAAATAATAATGACAAGTACGAAGAGGCGATGGTGAGGGCCAAGTGCATTATCCTTGACGGGGTCAAGGATCATGTGGTACCACATATAGCTGAGAAGGAAACGGTATTTGAGATGTGGGAGGCTATCAAGAACATGTACCAGCATACTTTTGTGCAGAGAAGAATTTTTCTCGAGAACCAGATGAGGTCGTATCAGATGAAGAAGGGTCAAACGACTGACTCCTTCCTCAGAGGTCTGAATGAGATCAGTTGACTACTATAGGAGTGACACCGGATCAGGAGCTTATGGTGAGGACAACCTTGAATGCTATCTAGAGAATCCTCTGCAGAGGGACTCTCCTACCTTGGGACGAGATGTGGGAAGCTCTTCGCCAGGAAGAGATCAGATGACAATCAAAGACAGGTAGCAGCAACAAAGGGATCAAGGTCAAGCCGGAGGAGAAGGATGTGGCCCTAGCATCTGAGGGAAAGCAAGAGAAGCGGAAGAAGAAAGATCTCTCCAAGATCAAGTGCTTCAATTGTGAGGAGATGGGTCATTATGTGACCCAGTGCCCAAGGAAGAAGAGTAAGGGAGAGTCTTCCGAGACTAAGGCAGTGCCAACACAGGCAAAGAAGGAAGTTTTGACAGACGATGATTGTGCCATGAGTGCACACGCACCACTTGAGCGGAAGTGGGGAGAAATTGAGCTGTAGTTAGATGGACTATAGGTGTTGAAGGGCAGGATCCTCGAGGTACCCAGCCTCTTGGATTAGACCTTGCTACGGGAGCCCCGATGAGGAATAGCAAGACTGGCTAAGTGGGTAAAGACAGATGCGGATGGAGCGACAGAGATAGCTACAGTGTAGGAGTCCCAAGACAGTGCAGAGCTAGCAGGCTACAACAGTGCGAGAGGCACAGGAGTGTTGCACTAGTGCAGGAAGGCACAAAGAGGTGTGCAACGATGCAAGATGCAGGGAGTTGTTGCAACAACATAGAGGTCAGAGAGAGGGAGCACTTGTCAGCAGTAGAGGGAGCTTTAGCATCAGCGGGCGTTTCTAGCACGACAGGGAGGTCAGTCGGGAGATCAGTTACTTACTTCTCAGTAACTGAGTTGTAGTGCAGAAGTGGGTAGCACGATGCAACATGATGAGAGGAGGTGCAGTGCTGGGAGAAAGGACCAGCAATAGCGCAGATGCAGAGGGAGCTGTCATACAGATGCAACAGTGGCAGTGGCAGAACCATGGGCAGCCGTATAGGAGGCAGCAGTGCAGAGGATGTTGGGCAGGAAGGCCTAGCATCGGCACGGGTACCGATGTCAGATGATCGGAGTAGTACTCAGTGAGGAGTATTGCTAGAGCACAATCCTTGCTAAGAGGGAGTGTTGATTTGGGGTATCATTGGATGTGCTCTAGCCACGGAATTTGGTGGAGAGGTTGGGGCACATGAGATCTCCATTACCCAGAAAGGGTTTGGCCATATTCTAAACAGATCAGGAGATATTAAAATAATTAATATTTTTAATGGAGTCCCTAAGTTTAAACTTAGGGAAAATAAAATATTAACGTGTATTAATATGAATCTGTGTTAGAGTGGTCCAAAAGACATGGATCAAGCCAGATCTAATCTTAGCCATTGATTAGGGACTTAATCTCGACCGTTGAGATGTCAACAAGAAAAGTATAAGAGGAGGCTTGAGGGTCACTTGGAGGGTACATCAAATGATCAGTCATTTTATTCTCTGGAGCAAGGTTTGCTAAGAGAGATAGAATTTGTGATCGGGAGAGCAGCTGAGGGACATTGAGTACAGAGAAACATAGTAGGAAGAGATTGTGCCGGGGGAGCAGCGCAACAACCAAGGAGGGTGACGCAGAGCCAACAAGGGCTCACGTAGAGGCATCCAAGTGCTGCATAGAGCACCAGAGGGGCTAGCGCAGCTGACGCAGGGCCTACTGGGGCTGATGCAGGCCTAGAAAGGTTGACATAGGGCCAGCATGAGACAGAAAGGGGCTGACGCAGTCCAAATTGGGCAGACGTTGGGGTTGCAGAGCAATTTTGTGCTGAGGAACTTGTTGACCCTGCCGCCCGCACCTACCTACCAGTTAGCGAGAAAAGCCTTCAACCCCACAAGGTGTGGTTGGTGGCAGGGAACTCAGAGAAGGGGCTGTCACACTGATCCCAACTCTCTTCGTTTTAGCT
>APFE031564241.1:0-30300 GCA_000404065.3 Pinus taeda
ATAAGTATGTTATAGATTATATTATATCCTTAAATCCATATATATATATATTTGACCTCAGACACATTTCCTATAATATATAAAATTGACCTTGAGGCACATTTCCTATAATATAAAAAATTGACCTTCACATAAATTTTCCATAATTGATAGATATTTAATTAGTTTATTTCTTTTAAATATCTTATTACGTTTATTTTTATTTGATTGTTATTTTAAATATTCTGGGGATATATTTAGTATTTTTATACTAACTTTTTATTACTTTAATATAATCCTAAAAGTCTATAAACTATATGACATCTTTTAGGATTTGAATTAGCATAAATGATTTATTGACCTTTAAACACATTTCGTATAATATATAAAATTGACCTTCACACAAATTTATGATAATGGATAGATATTTAATTAGTTTATTTTTTAAAATATTTTACCATGACATGATCTTTATTTTTATTTGATTATTATCTTAGATCTTTTGGGCATATATTTAGTATTTTTATATTAAGGGACTATCAGTATTCGCATCGACGTTGACTTTTTATTAATTCAAGTTGACCCAAGCATTTTAACTGATGTTTTTTCTTTTTATCCAAACTTTTATTTTCGAGTTGTGATGTTCTTTTGCTTTTATCCAAAGTTTTAAATTGGAGCTCTTATTGCCTGGTTGTTGAATATGCAGATTTGAAAAAAGGTCTTATTGCCGGGTTGTTGAATATGCAGATTTGAAAAAAGGTTTTAACCAAAGTCTAGATGCTAAGTTGTTGAATGTGCAGATCCGAAAAATGGTTTTAACCAAAGTCTGGATGGCTCAAAGTAGAGCGCATGGGAATAAAGTATTGTACTACATATTCCATATCACATGAAGTCAATAGCTTCATGGCATGGTGACACAATTGTTAACAGTTGTCGCCACCTCTCTTCTTATCTATCCATTCCACCGCCCTCCCGCTTCCTCTTGCCCCTCTCCATTCCATTGCAGATAGATTGTCCACCGCCCTCCCATTGCACATATATTGTCCACCGCCCTCCCGCTCCCTCTTGCCCCTCTTCATTCCATTGAAGACAGATTTTCCGCAGCCGTCCTGCTTCCTTTTGCCCCTCTTCATTCCGCTCTTCATTCTAGTGCATGTTAGCAAACATATTAGTATGTTTACGAATGATCACAGAAGAAACAGGGCAAGCCATTGCTACAGGGGTTCAACCAACCAGACCAGAAGAAGAGGGAATCACCGAATTATTTGGTAAGCATCTTCATATGAAACCCTTCAACCAACCATACCAGAAGAAGAGGGAATCAACGAATTATTTGGCAAGCATCTTCATATGAAACCCTTCCAAAAAAATAAGCTATCTTACAAATAAGCTATCTTACTCTGCATTACTACAAAATAGTAAGAAATTAAGAAGGGAGAACATTGTAGGAAATTAAGAAGGGAGAAGATTGGATTGCATTGTCTGATATGTGGTAGAGTTGTCCATCCCCGTCGAAATTTCATCCATCATGAAAGCTTTGGCGCCTCCAACCATCATCTCCCCTGTTGTGAGTTTTCTTTTGACCTCCTGAACTCCCTCTCCGCATATTGTCTCCTGCCATCGTATCGGCGCATATCTCTAACCCCAAAAACTATACCAAATATTTTGACATTGTCAATTAGGCCATAATTCATATAAACAAGTTTATTATAATTATAAATTCCAAGAAAATTTACTTTCCATTTCAGATTTCAAAGGTAAAATTTGCAGATGAATTTTACCTTCAAAACAGAGTCCGTCGTAACACTGGTTTCCTGTCCCTCAACTCTTGTATGCTTACTCTGCTTTAACAAAAATAATTGCAAAAATATAATTAATAGTTCATTAAAACGTTTCTCTCAAGCTTGTATGGTGTATGCTTACTGTTTCTGGACAGCTCCAGTGCAACGACTTGAGAATGAGCCAGAAATCGAAACTCCCTGATGCACATGTAGAACAAGCTCCTAGAAATTGTGAACAAACACACGCATAGTCCCTTGGTTTTTCCTTGCTAGATCCCTTGGGTTTTCCTTGCTAGACGTGCAGGAACGACCTCAAATAGAATGAAAATTGTGCATTTTAATTTATGGGCACGTATGTTGTGCAGGGAAGCCATTGTGCTGTTCTGCTGTTCTTGTAGCATATTGATTAAGTAGATGCCAAAGAATTCTATTTGAAAGGAAATTATGAATGCTATAGGAAAAGGAATTATGCTTATAATACCTTTACATCGCATAAAATCACATACAAAAAACCGTACCTCCCATAAAATCACATACAAAAAACCGCACTCGCTTACCTGTGTTGATTCTTCCCATCACATATGTCTCCTACTTTATACATCGATCTGAGTTTTGATGAAGGTATAGAGACTTTTTTACACTGTTCAACTGGGACTCGCCCCAAGCTCTGGAGAACAAGTATGGAGGATTTCTTAGCAAAAGAGTCGTGTAAGATTCACTGTCAGAATTTTCTTTAAAGTCTTCTGAAAAATCAGGACATTTGATTTTGATATATTGATCACTCTTTCAGGGAGGACTTTGGCTTCTTCGCAGATCAACGTTTTCGAGCCTTTGGAGGCCGTGTGAAGTATTGTCTTACTCTATAAGAGCCATTCATCTACTCGGGATATGGCCATGACTTAGGGATTCTCGCACCCAGCCGCTGTTCGTCTCCATTTGGAAACTGTGTTCGTCTCCATTTGGAAACTGTACAACAGGAAATTCTACAACGAAACCCTACATTGTGGCCCATAATATGCTTCTAAGAACTCATCAGTGCCTCGGCCCATCCGTTTCTTTTGGGCATCTTTTTCCCGTGGGCTCATCATTTGGCCCTTGCCATGCCTGTACAAGTGCCTACCTTGCCCCCTACCATGCTTGTAGGAGCAACCTGGTAAAATGAGTTGCATGCAACTTTCCAACTATCGAAATAGAAAGATGAATGACATTTGTTTGAATGTTATTTTTTATTTTTATATGTGGGGTCTCCACAATTTATGTCTTTGGTAACTGTGTTTTTCTTTTATTTTGGTTTTCAAAGATTTTATATAGTTCATATATTAATTTTAGATAGTTCTAGACATTGACTAATAAACATTGAGTTATGTACCTGTAGAATGTTATTACGACCATATATTTATCCAGGAATTTTAGAATCACTCTCAATTACGTGTGGCGTTTTGGTTACAATATATTGGGCTTTCGCTGCGTTTGGAGGAAGAGAATTTTCAGTTTGATAACAGATCGCAACTCATTTCTTTGCCTGTTAATGTGATCCTTGGTTGTTGATCTGGATATGGTTCCGGATTTTGTACTTGGCTGGGAAGGCGTCACTGAACGAATACTAATCCTGTTGCAGACCATCGCGGGCCCACTTGCTGGTCTGCAAATTGTTGGCAAAGTTTCGTAATTTTCAAATGCTGATTAAGGTTTAATTAAATGTCCTTGCTCATTGCATTCACCATTTCTTGTAATAACTGCCTCACAAAGAAATTTGATGTCGAATGTGTATACTATAATCATAATCCATTTCTACCAATGGAAAATCTTTAGGTATGTCTTTTCATGCTCAATATCTAGGATTTCGAGATATCAACAATATTCTCTAGGGTTTTATTCACTGGCAATTTGATGTTGTGTTGTGCAGGGAAAACCAGTGTCAAAAAAGTACTGGAAGCTGTGAATTACGTTGGTTACCTAGAGCGAAAAATCGAAGACATTTCAGCGGAAGTAGAGAAAATGAAGGTGAACTCTGATCGAAGTGCAAATGTTTCTTCCAAGAAATTTTGCAATAGAACTCCGCTGTATGGAGGGTCGAGTCGGGAACGCCCTGTAGAGAAAATAAACTATGTGGGTTCGGGTTTTCAGATCTAGACAAACACTTTGGAAAATGGGATTGTGTCTATTTCTATTGACCATAGAAGAAGGTGGGCTTGAAGTTGTGAGTGCTGCTTCAACTGGCTTTAACAACAGACTTTACCACACAGTACATGCCAAGGTAGAAATCATTTATTCTGCTAAAAATCCAAGGCTCAGAGAAGTCATGGTTTTATTCACACCTTTTGCATTGCTAAAAATCGAAAGTTTTGGAAGAATTCCGGCTTTTTTCGTAGATAAATAGTAGGATGCCTGCATTCTATTAAGGCCCCTGCTTCTCTTCCTGCGTGTTTTTTAACGATGTAGGCATTTCATATGTATACTTTTAACATCCACACCCTTTAACAGAATGTGTAGCCTTTGATAAGTACTTACCACACCAAGAATCAGGATCCGTTGAGCTTTAATCAGGATCCAATGACGACAAAAGCTCGACCATAATGCTTTCTGCGGCATAAATGAATGTTTTTGAAGGTCTGTGTAGCCTATATTATGCGTCTATACTAAATAACAGATTTGTCGGAAATGATAGTTTGATAAACCGAATCAGAGTCGTTCGAAGTGAATATCGAGTGATAGAATTATTCAAGGTTATAGAAGTGCTTGAACCACAAATTGGTTAAAAATGCATATTGGCTAATACAGTGGCTGAAGGTTTTAACTTTGACTAAGGTGTCACGAATTTCTTGGTCTAAGACCCTCCTATTAGCATCATTCAACGTACGATGAACTAGTTTACTTGAGAGTTGTTTTTGCATACTTTTTCAGAAATGTATTATTTAGCCTAAGGATTTACAATCATAGCTTTCAGTTTTATTCAAGCAATTTACAACCAGCATGGAATTTGCACCCCGGGCAGGGACTACTGCTACGGCAGTCGCTCCCTGATTAGTTTAATATAATCATAAAAGTCTATAAACTATACGACATCTTTTCTTATTTGAATTACCATAAATGGTTTATTTAATATCCCAGCTTGGTGCATATTTATGATTCTGCCAACAAAAATAATTATTTCATATTTATCGTGTTGTTTATAACATTTCTTAGTTCAATGAAATATTCCTGGTACAGCGCCAGTTTTAATGGTAGAACATTATATAAGTTATATTACATAGTTCTACATGGTTCAATGAAATATTCCCGGTACAGCGCCAGTTTTAATGGTAGAACATTATATAAGTTATATTACATTGTTCTACATGGTTCATAATAGCTTCCACCTTTATTATTATACAGGTTGCTCTTTGCTTTTGAAACTAAGCATAGATGACCCGATGGAAAAATCAATCTTAGTGTTTCCCATCCATAAATAGTTATTCACATGGACTGTCCCATGCTTATTCGTATACTCTTGATTAGGAACATTTTTTTCTTTAACCCTGTAATGGTCAGTTATGCTCAAGCAATTCACTAATTAAATTTGTTTGAAAATATTAAATTATTAGAGAATATATCAAAGCAAATAATGATGAAAATATTAAATTGTTAAAAAAAATATGAAAACAAATAATGATGCAAAAAATTTAATTCAATGCAAATTGAATAATTTTACAAGTGTTTAGATGTCTTCAATCCCATACTTTTCTATATGTAACTATTCATAGTTAATATGACTAAATTCTATTAAATTTCTATAAGATTTTTAAATATGTAAATTATCTATAGTTAATGAGGCTAAATTCTTATTAAATGTATATAATTTTTTTAAATAGTTAATAGGATTAAATTCTATTAAATATCTAAAGGTTTTTAAATTTACAATAGTACTTTTTTTCGTTGGTTTTCTTCTCATTTAGATTTTTGTTTGGAATATCTTCGTCAAACCTTCAACAATGATATGTCTATTTGCTCTTAGCACCTTACCTCATAACGACTGACCTAATTCAATTTTATGTATCTATAAATGTTTCCACAATTAACATATGGTCGACATAAATTTGTCAAAATAAATTAGTTTTTAAGAATTTTATAACTTTCAAAAATAAAATTTAAATTGTCCTTCATTTCTATACTTTTTTGCACATGTCCTTGCGTACTGCACCCAAAAAATTCTTTTATGGCTAAAAAATTGTTATTTCTATACTACTGAACATCACCGTACCTGTCTTATGTGGTTATGCACCTTTTCATTCACGTTTGTCTATGCATTCCTATCTTCTCTTGTGTTTGGTATCACAAATTAGCATTAGTGATATCACTATACCAAAATTTCCTTTCAATTAAAATATTAGCTTCCATCAATCCTAGCCTTCCCCTTTGAGATAATTTTATAGTCATTTTCCAAAATCCAAGTATGTTCTTCCAGGGACATCCAATTAAACTCTATGAAATATGTTTTATAGGTTACACTTCACATATCAAATACCTCACCATCCCTCACCATCATGTTATAGATGAGAAATGATTTATAGATATCGTATGGTATTAAGATAGGAAATATGTTTTATAAGTTACACTTTACCTATCAAATGCCTCACCATCATGTTATAGATGAGAAAATGTTTATAGATATCTGATGGTATTAACACAATTTTATCATGTCAACAATATTATTGCACAATTTCATCTTGAAATGTCACCATCGTATTTATAACACTCTTTTATATCATTATATAACCTCATGCATGTTATATTGAGCCAATTGATACATAAATTTAAAATTATAGGATATTATTTTTTTTTTCTTTTTTTTATTTCTTTTTGCATGTCTAGACATTAATTTGTTGGTTTATTAATACTTATATTTTCTCCAAAATGTCATAGCGGTTAATGTGGAACTTATCAAACAAGTATCTATATCAAGAGTAATTATCTATATCAAGAGTAATTGGTATAGTATTATTTAACAATCAATATCCTATTATCTCATTAATCCACGGGAATAATCAGTGTCTTATTATCTCATTAATTGACTAGAATAGTTCAAATTGAATTTAACAAGCATAAATTCAAAACTACTAAGTTAATAAATATCTAGGTAAGTAAAAAAAGTCTCACCAAGAAAATTCTGACCATGGCTGGGGAAGACATTTTGGGAGTTATTTCCTAAAAAATAACTGTTAAAATAATATGTCGAATTAATTATGGGAAACCCAAAGAGGAACTATTTTTATAAATATTTCACCAACTAAGTACAACCATCAAACATTCCACCCAACCATAGGATTTGTTGCACATTCACTCTGCAGTGCATGACAATTTTGATGTGAGTTTATCATTCCAAAGGGATGGGTGCCTAATCCAACTCTCACAAATATTTAGTTCATAGTCTCTCTATTCACACTATTGCATAGGAATCACAGTTGTTATGATTACTTAACTAGTCCTATAGAAATATCCACTCATATCCCTCTTCCCCCTTGAAAAATAACAACACAAGGGAAGTAATTCCTTACTCCACAATGCATTCCCATAGGATATTCCAATTACCTCTAGTACTACTAGTCAAAATATCTTAGTTCCAGAATCTCTATACATTCTTAAACTTGGAAAGGTTCACCAATAATTCTAATACATACATGCACTTAATCATATTATCATGCTATAATAGAAATTATTAACTCACTTAGCCATAGAAAATGTCTCTTGATAATAGAATTTCTCTTTTATACAAGAAGCAACAACCACAAAGTGAATGGGAATAATTAATTAATGACTCAAAAAATCCCTAGAAGTTAAGGTTAAATATTTATTTTGTATAAATCATAGGATTCCTTCCTATGAATCTCATTTACCCACCTTATTATGAACTAATGCAACTATGGGTATAGTGAAATATAAATAAAAAGCTTTATCTTGTCTATTTACCACCTTGTAATGGTAGCATCACCCCCATATTATTTCCATTCTCTATTCACAATCAATGATGTATTTTATCAATAACATTTGGAAACATTTATATACCTAGGATCTCTATCAGTTCATCATGTGCAAACAGAAATTATTAAACTAGGGATGAAAATCTGGGTACTCCAATATGTTTATCTTTCAAGTAGGATATGGGTGTTAATATGCATGGGACATATGTAGCCATATCCTACTAAAGGACCAAATATCGCTTTGTAAGAGGATATGTGGTCCTTTTAGGTGAGTTTTATTAATTATATCCTTACTATATTTATATAACGTTCGAAGTCCTTGATATACATTATTGAATATTGTGGAGTCTATAAGCCCCATCCTTGTAAACCTCTTAATGACACACAAATTGCAATTTAAGGCCACATATGTCTTCTAAGGTCTCTCTATAGTGGTTCAAAGACATGTTTATGGATAATGATATTAAAGTATCTATATATTTCCTAATAGCCTTTAATTTATACCATGGCCATGGTTAATGTCTTGCAATCCATCCATTATGTCTAAGAATTTGTAATGTTGGCTAAGGATTATACACCTAGAAGAATAATTTAGATCATATAGCCATTTTTTTCCTTCACCAACCATTGTCAAAGTCCTAAAACCCATGCTCAATATGGTATATCCATTAATGATGTCCATATCCCCCTAAGAGTCCAATGATTTTGTTGTAAAGGGTGTTTTGATGCCTAGTTCAGGGATCATGGTCTATAATATTTTTTGGGGGTCTAAAGACTTAAGTCTGCATCGCTTTTCATCAAAACCTTGTAATTATAACAATGTTCCACTCAAGAACCCATACTTTCTAGAGGACTTTTATGGTGGTTTGAATAATATTTCATGTCTAAAAATACCTATCATATGGTATTCATATAGGTATTAATGACATTATTTTCCTCCAGTAATCACAGTCAATGACATTAGACTCATCCCACCCACAAAAACTCCTAATAAAACCTCTATCTCGATCATATGAAAAATATATTCCTTTTACAAGGAACATGTTATAATTCAAGGCCTTGATTATATACATCCTCAGAAGAACCTTGATTTAGGGACTAACTCCCAAAATTTTAACCCTAGAAATTGTTAACCGTGATACCAGTCCCTAATCAACACAATATCATAATGGTACACATGCCTTTATCTAAGGACAATGATGCCATATAGAGGACCCATTATGTTCTTTATTGTATTTTTTATCGATATTGTTTTTTCAAGAATTCTAAAGATTTATTTTCCTTCTTTGATTATCATTCATTCCTTAAGAAACCCATACCTATTGAATAAGTCTTCATAGTTCATCAATGTTCCACATATAGGCCAAAGTTGACTTATAAAGGGCATATTTTGTGGTTTAATTCCATGATCATGGATAATAAGCCTTATAGATATATTTATAGAATAATATCCTTATTTTCCACCTTTGGTTATAGTCAACATATTAAACCCATCATTAGTATGCAACAACTCTTGTTAATGCCCATACCCCACTTGTATGCCAAAATCCATTTTATACATTTTTTATTTGGTTTTAGCCTTGATCATCTCCATTAGCTTAAGAAGATAAATATAGTGATTGATTCCATTGAATTATCCAATTTCCATGGTTAAGTACCTAAGACACATTCCTAGCACAAAAATACTTATAATCACACCCATATCTCCCTGTGATGATAATAATTTCCTATATAAGATATTTTTTTCTAGTTTGTGGTCGTTTCCATGACCATTTATCCCTAGAAACCTCATCTATAACCTGAAGGTATTTTTCCTCTCCCACGCCTGTTGATATGCCCCTAATGCCCGCCAATACTATCCAAGGAATACAAGAGTAATCATAATCTAGTTGGAAGTAAAATATTCCCTTTAGAGGGTTGACATTACCATATGACACCTTGTTCATCTCCCATGAACCATATAATATTAGCTTTGATTGGTAAATAATGAAGGTAGGAGTTGAGTTAGTCACAAAGAATTTCATATAGCAAGTTGGCACTCTTTCTCGCAACGACGTGATGCGATGCACCTTCTTTACATCATCATTAGTGTTCTACCTTGTTTTCCATAGTGCATCAACTACAAACGAGAACTGGTCAGGATCCTATGATCCAAGTGCTTTAAAGATAGGAAACTTAAAGTCATCATCCATTTTCCTTCTTGTGAAGCTAGGTGGATGGGGATTGGGTGGGGATGTAGGGGATTTATGGGGTGGGGAATGGGGTGTAAGGGGAGTGGATGAATGGATAATCCCAAAGGGGCCCTCATTTGTCTAAACTCCTATCTTTGATGCGCCTTTAATATGGGAAGGGGAATGTTATGTGGTTGTAGTGTTACTTGTTTCTTCTTCGCTCGCAGATCCTCCTAACATGGTGCTATAGTTAATCTCAATAAAATTCTTCAGATATGTTCTATATCATTTTCCACTTCACATAGACCCTGGTTCAGGCTTATTTCCTCTTTGTCTAAACATTAATCTGACTGCATTCACAAAATCCCCTTTTCACACAATAACATCTTAATCTAGAGATTAAAATATCTTAATAACTTACCTCGCGGTTCTTTGTAAAATCTTTGTTCAACTTCACTATAGGATATGATCGCATGTATCATGAACTCAATGATAAATCCTCCCAAAATTCTATTAATATAAAAATAAATAGCCCTTGAGATATTGTAACTGACGTTCTTGAGTCATTGTCTCAGTTGAGCCAACTCTTATGCCCAGTCAACTTAGATACCCACTTGTATGATTCATTGTGGAGCGAGCCAGGGAAAATTTTGTATTGTCCTTCGAAGTGTACTTATGGAATGAGTATTCAATTGATAATCAAGGGGTTTTGTTATCATTTTCTTCAAATTCTCTTTCTTTCAGTTCAACCCACTCCTCGAATTTCTTTCTTTGATGGATTCCAAAACATATCCCTTAAGTGGATCCTAGTCCCAGAAATGGAAGCATATGTTGGTTTCAGGGGGTATGACCCAGGTTTAGAGTGTACTTAACACCGAAAAAACCTTGAACCACTAGCCCTTTTGGATATGACCTACAAGTAGATCACAGTCTCAGCCAAAGTGGTTATGGGAGGTTGCAGAACCAGGTTTCTGCAGCCAGAGGGATGTGCAAGCTATGGAGCCCATTTATTCACTTATTTCTTGTATTTACCTACATCTTAGAGTACATGCATAACTTTGTGCTGATTATTAACTTCATAGATTGGTACTTAATGCATAGACATAACATAAAATAGTATAAAATGTATTCTTCCACATAGTTCAGTAAAAATCGTGCATAGTGATATCAATAAAAGAGAATAAACACAGAAAGATACTCAATACTTCACCAAAACTTCTTATTTATCAATAAAGATCTTCAATAAATGCACTTCCCTGGCCTACGCACCCAGCTGCAGGTGGTCTATGCACTGAACTACAAACTCTTCAAGGTCTCCATGCACTTAGCTATAGAGCCTTCCCCAAAAATACAGACTCAAGACAGAGAATACGAACAATCTATGATTAGTTAGTTATCCTTGAAAAAGTATTACATATTCTTTAAATAGGTTTCTTTACTACAAGACGACGGTCCACATACTGTGTATAGGAAATAACAATGGACTAATACCTAAAACCCATTACAAAATAATGCACTTTTGATCCACCCCAAATCCCTTAAACATTGCATGATGAATAAAACTTGGCCATCTCCATGTGCTCCACTCCTCAAAATGCAAAGTATTTGACCAAAACTTGGACTAAGTTGGGTTGCACCCAAAAATAAGGTTCAACCAAAATATACAACAACAACAGAACGAGCCATGCTAAAGTACACATGGGAAGTATGGGTACAAGCAGCAGAGACAACTTTATACAGTGAGCATATGTGGATCATAACCATCGATTTCCATTGATAAATGTGGGGTGTAGAGCATATTTTTGAATTTCTATCGAGTGAGTGTTGTGTGTGAGCAGACACAGAGGTCTATGCACTGGGTGTAGGTAGAGAATGTTGGTACAGTGAGAGAAATGTTATTGTTTTGAGAGGAAAAAAGAACAACTGCATGAGACCAAAGGGGCTCTATGGAACAATAGTAGAAATCGAAGTGTGGCTTAGGAAACTATAAACGAAAGTTTCCCTTTAAATTTTTGGACTGTGGAAGACTTGGAAATTTCTCATTCAATGCCCTTATAAAGAAAATGTTGAAAATAAGATGATCAGGAATTTGGAAACAAGTCTGAGAAACACTAAAAGAAAATGCTATACAAGGAAAAGGGGTTCTACTTGTTTGAAATACTTGGAGGGGGGTGAATCGGTATTCCTTAGAAATTAGATTTTTAAATCTTTTTGGAGCATGATTTAATATTCAATTATTATTAATGTTTATCCAGTAATAATAGTAAATAATAAAAAGAATAGGAATAGGAATTTTAGGTGGAAAACCCCTCTAGGTCAAAACCACCGAACACTTTTCTAATAAATTATTTTAATCTTGGTCCCCAACTAAGAAGAAAGTTACAACTTTCTATAATTGTAAAAAAAAATCTTCTCTAGCTCCTGCTCAAGGATTCCCCAAAGGATTCTCTTGTTAGTAGTCAAATGAATGGATGCCCCAAAATCGTAGACCAACCTACCACCCTGAAGTGTTCACAGGCTCCAACTTGTAGGTGACTTCATGCTCCATTCTAGCACCTCCCTGCCACCCTATAATGATCATAAGTGATAAAATATTTTGGACTCCTATACCAGGGATAATGATCCACGATACAATATGCTTTATGATGATTTTTTTTGTACTCGACCGAATACCCAATCACACTATCTCCTGCAATCCTACCATGATATCATGCCAACAATGACACTTATACTTCCCAAAAATGCCTCTTCGACTCTAGGAAGATTGACTATTTCATAATAATGACTCTTTCAATGATGAATCTTTTACAACATTGGCTTTTTTAGAAGACCTACCACTTGAATCGATATTGCTTCTTGGACCACTTGTTGTTGTTGTGGTACTATTGTGCTCACTTCAAGTAATGGTAATTTTGAATTACATTTCCTTCTATTATGGGTCTGAGTTGTTCTAAAGTGTCATTTTTCTTTTCTGTAGTAGACTTACCCTTGAGTGTTGATGTGTGGTCCTTACTACAGTGATCCTTGAATGCATACTTTTTCTTGCCTTCTAGGAGCTCGATATTGAATTTGTTGTATGTAAGTAATTTCTGATCTCCAAGGTTTGAAATTTCATCATATGGTATCCCTTTGAGTCGTCTTTCCAACCCCATAAGTATGATGAAGATTGGATTCTTAAAGAAATAGTTATGCCCAATGTTCCACGATGGCCTGATTATAAACTCATTCAATAGAGAAAACTTGTATGAAGTGCCATGTATCACTGTTTCGATGTTCAAATTTGAAAAGATACCCAACAAACTA
This sequence comes from Pinus taeda, assembly GCA_000404065.3. Lineage (NCBI taxonomy): Eukaryota > Viridiplantae > Streptophyta > Pinopsida > Pinales > Pinaceae > Pinus > Pinus taeda. The sequence goes on from APFE031564241.1 coordinate 13,192, forward strand.
CAATCTTTCATCATTTTTTCACTATTAACTAAATTTGAATCTAATGCATGGAGAGAATACTATGATGATTTTCTCAAGGTCACCTGATTGACATGGAATTCAGGACCTTGAAAAAATGCTAACTTTCTCAGGTCATATCTCCGAAAATATAGTGAACCAAGATGTGAAATTTGGTCACGAGGTATGTCATGATTTAAGTTCAAATGGGCTTTAATTTTATCTTCTGCATCTTTGTAAACAGAACGCTATAGCTAAAATTCTATGATGGTTTATGGAAGCATCGAAATCCTAGAATCCAAGGCTCTAAACTTGCATCAAAACAAACCATCAAAATTGATCATAATTTTCTTCCATAACTGAACCTCAACAAAACCTTAAGATCCCTACAACAAATCCTACATTAGAAGCTAAGGAGGGTAAAAAATGTATAGAGGTATTCTCACAAAATAGTTCGTTGAAAAGTTCTTGCTAGAGGAAGATATAAGGGTCACTATTTATAGAAATATATTGAGTTGAGAGGCTCCTGAAAAATTCAAACTTGGATGGATTTTAGGAGCATAAAACATTATTAATTATTGACTAACCAATTACCACAACCAATGATGAGTGACATGCCACAACCCCATGGGGTTTCAACCCACTAATTGGGATTAATAACTTCAAGCATAAATAATTCTGAAACCGTGAAGAAATAAATGACATGCCATACATCAATTTAAATATCTTGATGAGTAGAATCCATATATAATATCCTTGACTCAGAATAGGATTAATTTTCAAGTCAAAATTCCCATGCAAGATCAGGGTAGCCCCTCGTGCTACTTGGGTTGACATTAATGACAACCACTTATCATCAATGTCCCCCTTTCGCATTGATCATAACATAAGTACTTCCCCTGCAATCATGGCACCTCTTCCTATTGCCTTCTCTCCCTCTTTGGCATCAATGGAAAAGGATTACTCCCCCTAACAAATTATCATCCTAGGGACATGTACACACGTCTACTCCCCCTTTCTAGTTAGTTAGATAAGAGAAAGAGTCTAATGAGAACTTGGGATAATCCCATGATTTTGGAAAAGATACTCACATGCTTCATGAGGTAATGGTTTGGTAAAGATATGAGCATTTTTTTCCTTTTGTGCCAAAATATTCAAGTTTGATATTATTTTTAGTGACCTACATTCTAACGAATGATATTTGATCAGAATGTGCTTTGTTTTGGAATTCAACATAGGATTCTTGGAGATATTGATGGCACTAGTGTTATCGTAGAAGATGGTAACATTCTCGTCAAACTTGACTTGAAGATCTTGCAAAATTTGCTTCATCGAGAGAAATTCTATAAAACAAGCTACTTCCACGATATATTCTACTTCCACTATGGATAATGAGATTCAATACTACTTTTTACTTAACCATGAAATAATGAAACCACCTAGATAGAATGTTGCTCCACTAGTACTCTTTCGATCACCAACAATTCTTACCCAATATGCATCTGTATGAGCTTGGATAACTAGATCATTTCCTTGATAGAAGACTTTTGACACCAATAATATGAGGTTCCTTTTCTACTACTTGGAATCTTGCTACTTGTCCAACTGCAAGCATTACGTCTAGCCGAGAAGCTGCCACATATAGAAGACTTCCAATCATATATATATGCAACCTTTGGTTCACATCCTTTGACGAATCTTCTAAAATTAAATTACAACATATTACAATTGGGGTAAGGACATGCTTGCAATCTTCCATCTTGAATTTATTGATCATTTCCTTGATGTACTTGGTTTGATATATAAACATTCCCTTATCCTGTAGAGATATCTGAAGCCCTAAAATGTATGTCAGCTCGCCAAGTAGAGACATTTCAAACTCACTTTTCATCTTTGTGGCAAATCTTTTAATTAATATATCATCATTGCTTCCAAAGATTATATCATCCACATATAACTCGATAATCGTTAGGTTATCTTGATCCCCTTTTACATAGAGATTATTGTAGGTGACTCTCTTGAATCCTTTTTGATGTAGATATCCATCAAGATAGGCATACCAAGCTCTAGTAGCTTGTTTGAGACCATATAGTGCCTTGTTTAATCCGCACATGTAGTCTTCCTTTTCAAAGAGCAGAAAACCTTCAGGTTTTTCAATGAAAACTTCTTCTTCCAATTCACCATTTAGAAGGGATGACTTAACATCCATTTGATACACCTTGATTTTCTTGAGCATTCATAAGTGAGAAACATCGTGATAGATTCCATTCTGGAAAAGAGAGAAAATGTTTCTTCACAATTAATTCCTTCTACTTGTTCATATCCTTTGTAGGCTAATCTTGCCTTATTCCTGGTAACATGTTTGTCCTCATGCAATTTGATTATGAAGACCCATTTTTTTCCAATAACATTTTTATCCTTTGGTTTTGGAACCAATTCCATAGTGTCATTCTTCTCAATTTGATCCATACTGGCTTCCTCAAAATTGCTGGACTCAAAATTTTCTAAAATAGCAAGGTGGGCTTGCTGTGATGAACGAAGTTTTTGACCTCTTCTAGTTCCAATACCTTCATTTTTGTTGTCGATGACTTTATTTGATGGATGATTCTTTTGACACCATTATTTTAAAACTTTTCTAAAAGTTTCTTTTACATCGTGCTTATCATTTCTTGTTTGGTCATGGTTGATTGTAGTTTCCTTATTTGGTTGGTCTTTTTCTGGAGCGTCTTCTTCATCCTTCATAGATTCCACCTCAAGCCCCTCAGAGACAATCTCGTCGTTATCTTTTAAAACAAAGTCTTCATAAAAAGTAACATTTATGCTTTCAACTATTTGTTTTCACCTCAGATTATAGCATCTATAAGCCTTTATTTTGCAAGAATAACCAATGAAAATACCTTCGTCAATAGGGAAATTGAACTTGCCCAATTTTTGGTCTTCTCTTTTGATGTAGCATTTACTTTCAAATATTTTGAAGTATTTGATTTTAGCCAGACTTCCCTTCCATAGTTCGTATGGAGTGATGTTACAATTGTTCCTAAGCAGACCTCTGTTTATAATGAATATGACTCTATTGATTGCTTGAACCCAAAATTTATCATCCAATTTTTATTCATTTAATATTGTTCTAGCCATTTCCTATATGGTTCTATTTTTTCTTTTAGCAACTCCATTTTGTTGTGGTGTTTTTTCTAATTAGAATTCCCTTTTTATTCCATTTTCGTCACAGTATTGTTGAAATTCTTTAGACATGAGTTATCCGTTGTTATATGATCTTAGACATTTGATATTCAAATTGGTTTCATTTCGACCAATTCCTTGTACATTTTGAAACATTTGAATGCCTCATCTTTTTTCTTTAAGAGACAGATGACTGTCATTCTCGTGCAATCATCTATCATTAGCATAATGCGTAATTCAACATCTAAACCTTTTGTTCTCATATGACCACATAGATAAATATGTATTAATTACAATGCAAGTTGTGAAAAATGTTCCTTTGTCTTGAACTCAACTTTTTTATGTTTTTCGTGTCGACAAGATTCACATATCGTATTGGTAGGTTTTGAAATTTTAGGCATTTCTCTTATTTTTTCCTTTTTGCTGATCTTGACTAAATTGTAAAAATTTATATGTCCCATTTGTTTGTACCATAACTAACTTTCATCTTATTTTTCCAAAAAACACCCTTCAGGTGTTTCATCCAAAATTCTATGCCATTTGGAGCTCTGCTTGGTGTAGCCACAATTTTTCCAAATTTTCCTTTCCTAATTTCACATTTCTAAGAGTTGAAAACATCATCTGTCCTTGATTGCACATTTGTCCAACACTGAGCAGATTTTGATTCAAAACACATCCTTCTCTAATGTAAGGGGACTGGTGCCTCTTTTGAGTCGGTTCTCACAAACAAATAGATTTAATAAAGTAGGTGCTTAATTTACATAATAAACAAACAAGAATTTTGTGGTATTTTCCCTCTAGGTTTTCATCCGAAAATATTGTGTCAAATGTGGGTATTGCTCATGCGATTGGTTATATGAACATGAATGTTTAACCTTCTTTCTCAATTCCTTTATGAATGAATCCTTTCACAAGTAACAAAATATAAATAGAGGACCATAAGCATACCAGAAAAAGATTAAAGAATCATTGTTATTGATTCACCCAAACCATATCAGTAATTCCTTATTCCAATAGTATCTTCAAGTTCATCTAATGACTATACAACCTAGACACAAGAAATATTCATTATTGATTGGTTAGGGTTTGAAGCCTTTAGATTGGTTAGGGTGTGAAATTTAAATTTATTAGGGTTTGAAACCATTAGATTGGTTAGGGTTTGAAATTTATATTCGTTGGGGTTTGAAATTGGTTGGATAGGGTTTTTTACTCCAAACCCTAGAATTACATCACTCATCTCTAGCGTTTCAAACCCTCATAATGCTCAAAATTTCAAAACTTTATTTATCATAGGGTTCAACCCTTAAGTCCTTTAAGGCCTTGCTAGCATTACTAAAATGTTAGGGTTGTTAGGTTCTGTCAAGCCAGGTAGTAACTCCATCAGGAAAAAATGATTCATGTGTCATATTCCATCAGGTAGGTCTTCATTATATACATGAGGGAGAAAGTGTTCAGTTCATCTCTTGATGACTGTTCATATTTCTCATTTATCTATTTACATATATTTAACCAATCACAAGGATTAGGTGTCAACATTCCCCCATTTAATCTGAAGGGATGTTGGTGAGTCCAAGCATCATTCTAAATTGTTCAAGATTTTCTCTTCCAAGTGCTTTGGTGAAGATGTCTGCAATTTGCTCATTTGTGGAACAATGACAGAGATGGATTGTTTTGGCCTCAACATGATGTCGAATCAAATGATATTTAGTATTGATTTGCTTCGTTCGATCATGGAACTTTGGGTTCTTGGCCAAATTTATTGCAGAGGTATTGTCAATCATGAGTGGAGTTGATTGTACTTGTTTTACCTGCAAATCTTCAAGAATTTTCCTGAGCCACACAATTTCTTTTATTGCTTCAACTGCTGCCACATATTCTTCTTCTGTTGTGGAATCTGCTGGAACTGATTGTTTGCATGATCTTTAGGAGACAGCTCCTGATCCAAGACTCGTAGCATATCCTGAAGTAGATACCCCAGTTTATTTGTCTCCATCGAAGTCTGAATCAGAGTATCTAATCAAGCTGAAGTCGTCCACCTGTGTATACTTGATTCCAAAGTCTTCAGTTCCCTTCAAGTACCTTATAACTCTTTTTGCAGGAAACCAATGTCCCTCACAAGGCTTTTTCATAAACCTAGAGAGGATTCCAATAGCAAACGAAATGTATGGTCTGGTAGTAGTTAGGTAGTTGAGACTTCCTACAAGTTGTCTATACTTTGTTGCATCCTCAAATTCCTTTCCTTCAATAGATGTGAGCTTTAAGTTTTGTTCCATTGGAGTAGTAAGAGGATTGCACTCTGTCATGCCAAACCTGTTCAACAAATCTCCAATGTATTTCTTTCGAGAAAGAAATATGGACTTTGGATGTTGGGTTACTTCAATGCCAAGATAGTAATGAACATAGCCCAAATCAGTCATTTCAAAACTTTTCCCCAATTCTTTCTTTATGGATGCAATATAGCTTTCATTGTTCCCTGTTATTAAAAGATCATCTACATATACCACAAGATATACAACTGTTTTGCCAACTTTCTTGACAAATAAAGTTGCATCATCAAGATCAAAATGATTGAAGTTGAGTTTCAGAAGATGCTCGGTTAGTTTTTCATACCAGGCTCGTGGTGCTTGTTTGAGGCCATACAAGGACTTCACAAGTTTGCATACTTTATGTTCATGTCCTTTCACAACAAATCATTTAGGCTGGGACATAAAAACATTCTCTTTTAGATCTCCACTTAAGAAAGCAGTTTTTACATCCGTTTGGTGGACTTTCCAACCATTCTGAGCTGTTAGTGCAAAGAGTGTCTGGATGGTAGCCCATTTTTCTATGGGGGCAAAATTCTCCTTATAATCAACCCCTTCCTTCTATGCAAAACCTTTTGCCACAAGCCTAGCTTTGTGCTTGTCAAGTGAGCCATCAGCTTTATACTTGTTCTTGTAGACCCACTTGCAGCCAATTGGTTTGGTTCCAAATGGAGGATCAACCCTTCCAAGTGCCATTCTTTATGAGGGCATCATACTCCTTTTGCATTGCTTCTTTCCATTCATCATGAGAAGCAGCTTCTTTAAAGGAAGTTGGTTCAAATCTGTAGACAAGTTCAATTCACAATCATAAGAAACATCCATATCAATAGGTAAATTAGAGTCATCCACATCACCTCCATTTTGCCGATTTGAAATTCAAGTTCCTGTTTTTCCAACCTCATCAGGATGAACACTTTCAAGTGTCTTTGTCAGCCACTTTGGGGGACCTTTCTCAGATGGTCCAGGCTACTCCACTGACTAAGTTGGGACTGAATCAAGATTGAGTCTCCCAATTCTATCAATCACATCACTTAAAGAATAATCCATTGTTGGAGTTTCAGTCGGGGAGAGTATTCTTCAAAAGAAGATTCCACATGTTGATCTGGTATAGAAATCCCCCCTTCAAGATGTGGAATCTGATTATCAAATTCTTGAAATGATTTTTCTTTTGCGAATCTATCCAACCGATCAAGTTGCCGCTCAACAACATTGTCAGTTTTGGATGATTCAAGAAAAATTACATCTCTAGATACAACAAACTTCTTATTTACTTCATCATAGAGGCAATATGCTTTGGAGGTGTTTGAATACACTAGAAAGATACACTTACGACTTCTAGCACCAAGTTTGCTTCTCTATACCTTTTGTATCAAGGAATAACAGGTGGAACTGAAGGCCTTGAGATGCTTTACCGAAGGAACATATCCATACCACATTTCATATGGGGTCTTGTTTCTTATAGCATTAGATGGACATATATTATTTATATATGTAGCACATAGAATAACATCAACACAAAACATTATCTTTAGATTTTTGAAGAAGAGCATGGATCGTACCATATTTAAGATTGTCCTATTCATTCTTTCAGCTACACCATTCTGTTGGGGATTATAAGGCACAGTTGTTTGATGTTTAATCCCATGTTGCCGAAGATATTGTTCAAATTCATTTGATGTATATTCTTTTCCATTATCAGTACGAATAGACCCAATATGAGATTGTGCATAATTTTCAATCCATTTATGAAAATTCTTGAATGTTAGGAAAGCATCAGATTTGTTCTTCAATAAATAAACCCAACACATTCTGGTGTAGTCATCAATAAATGTCATGATATATTTATTTCCATTTGCAGAAGGAACAGGCATTGGACCACATAATCTGAATGAATAAGTTCAAGCTTCCTATGTGCTCTTGAATGTGAGTCATGAAATGACTGTTTGCTATGCTTTCCTAGAATGCAAGCATCACATTGCTTAAGTTTTCTAGGAATTGTAGGCAAACCAGCAACACCATTTTTCTTCAATAAACGGAGACTTTCATAGTTTAAATGTCCAAATCTAGCATGCCATAATAAACTTGATGGAAGTGTACCTTCTTCATGATGAGAAATATATGAGAAATGTTGTGCATGAGCAGATGTTCCTTGCAGTTTGAAAAGCCTTTCTTCTTCTATTCCCCTCATGAAAAGTGAGTAGTCAGATGCTTTTCTTACCTCAAGCTTTCCATCAAACATATGAATGGAGTGACCTTGCTGGCGGATGTGGACCAAGGACAGGAAGTTTCTCTTGAGCTGTGGGAGATATAGAACATGATCCAGAAGAAATTCTGGAAGACCAGGCAGTTTAAGCCTGATTGTACCAAGCCCTGATGGCTTGATTTTTGACTGATCTGCAAAGTATACTGCTTCATCAACATTGTCAGTGAAATCTTCAAAAAAATATTTTCTATGACTCATGTGACAGGTTGCTCCTGAATCAAGCAACCAATCATTTTTCCAGGAAGCAAGTGAAGCATTAAACAAATCTTCATTTACTCCAATGTTACATTGTGCCTCAACATAGTGAGCGGATTCAGGTGCTTTACCTTTGTCTGTATCATCAGTTTTACCTTTCTATTGGTTTCTTCTCTGCTCAATTTTGTCCCATGGTAGCTTGCATGTGGATGCATCATGTGATCCATTTCTTTTGCAGTGAATACAGTGTAAATCTGCCTTTTCTTCTTGAGAATGTCTGCCCCCCCTGCCTCTGGAATATCTTCCTCTTCCTCTTTGTCCACCTCTTCCTCTTGTAGAATCTTGAGCAGGATGTTTTTCTTTATGAGAAAGGCACACAATCTCTTTAGAAGACTCAGGGGTTGTCTTCTTTCCAAAATATTTTTCTCTTTCAGCAAACTTTTTCACAAGAGAGTCAAAGGTCACATATTTGAGATTTCCATTTGCTTGCAAAGACTCAAGATAATTGGAGTAAGTGGGATAAAGTGCCTTGAGAAAAGCAATAAGAGGGATATCCAGCTCAACCTTAGTGGACTTGATATCATGCATTATAGACTTTATTTCATATGCAAGAGCAAGAGGATCATTATTTTGCAGTTCAAGAGTGAAGAGTTTAATCATGAGTTGGACGACTTCAAGTGCAGAATGTGAGTCATAGAGTTCTTTCAGCTTTTGTAAAGCTTCAAAGGCAGTTGAATATGATGAAATATGGAGACTCACCTCTTTATTTACAGATGTTGCGAATAATGCATAAGCTTTGCTATTCTTGTTTTCCCAAATGGCGAGCTCTTTATCTGAGGTAGGCTTTTTTGGGTCACTGTCTCCTTCTCCGACACACACTCCTTTCCATAACTCATTGAAGATGAGGGTGTGTTGTATCATCCGGGACCAATCAGGATAGTTCTCCTTGCTAGTGAGAACTATTCCTACCATAGAGATGATTGAATGCATTCTGTAAAAAAACATACTTCTGCTGATAAAAAAAAACTTCTACCAATATACAGTAATAATGTACTCAAAAAATTTCTGTGGGAAACAATTTTGGAGCAGCAACTTCAAAGCTCACTGAAAGGAAAAAAACACCATAAATCCCTTTGATTCTCTAGACCTTGAAGCCAATAATAAAAGATATGGCAACGTTAAAGTGCTAGACAACATTTTAAAAAAATATGGGCATCATTTGTGCATGATGTTCATGACCCCTTTTTCGTTGGGTGTAACTTATACAGGCTCGACCCAATATAAACCTTTACAAACTCAAATGATCATAGCCATAAAACTCTCTATTGAAGTGGACGTCTTTTCACAAGTGCTGCAGGATCAATTTAAAATTATGATTTAAATACCATATACCAATCAAATGCAGAGACCCTTCAAACACAGAGACCCTTCCATCAAATGTCGATACCACTCAACGCATTCAACTGTTACCAATCGTTAAAACTTTGATACCATACGCGTTCAACAATAACCAAATGCAATGCACCCTTCAGCGCGGTGAGAGCATTTGAAATGCAGTTCAACGCAACAACACACAGTTCAAAATGCAGTTCAACGCTTGGACATCGTTATGAACCAAACCCCCCAGCGTTCATGTCAACAGCATATATATATGAAATGGACAGGAAAAAACGCGTATATATGACACTGTTTATGTAAAAAACAGTGTTTAAACAGCGTATTTATAACAGCCTTCCACGGCCACAGGAAAAACGTGTATATATAACAACCTTCCACGGCCACAGGTATGGTGCTATGCTGTTTGAATGAGAAACAAGTTGAGTACGACTTTGTCCTGGTCGATCTCCCTACTGGTGCTCACAAGAAAACCGCGTATTCACTGGACTCCAAACGAAAACGAGGTTTGGGGTTCAACATATGTTTTGATATCACTATACGAGACTCGATATGACTATCTGAGCAGATGCAGTACCATGAAGGATAGCGCTAAAAACATTATGAAACGTTTATGTCAGGACAGCCAGAGAGAAATCAACATATTCAGAAGAACAGGCAAAGGAACGTTTCATTATTCAGGTGAGTATATTTATGTCAGGCGCAAGCTTGGGTTGAAACTCACAGTGAATCCATGCGTATAACACATAGAAAAATGGAACTCACACACAACGAATATATTAAACAATGACTGAGATTTTGCAGGGATATGACAGACATGTCAGCCTGCAGAACATAAGCAGAATATGAGCAGAATATGCAGGAAGGAGTTACAAAGAACAAGAACTAAAAAGGAGCTGGCTCTGATACCATGTCAGGCCAGGAGTAACTCCAGTTTGGCGGAAAACTGATTCCTTTATTATTCCATAGGTAACCCATTATTATATACAATAGGGAGTGATTGTTCAGTTCATCTCCCAATGACTGTTCACCTTCCCAATTTATTTTATTTACATAAAATTCCCAATCATGAAGATTAGGTGTCAACAGCAATAAGCTGGGGATATTTGGAGAAGATGGGGGTTTGAATGCAAAGGAAAAATCAGAAGGGGGATCGGGAGATCAGGAAGACACTGAGAACCATAGGAAGAAAGAACTGGGAAAAGATCAACCCATTTTGAGTTCTGTGAATCAATCCTTGTTCAAAATGGAAGAAAAAGTCAATATCAAGCCATACCATGGTGAGATCGAGACTTTGAAGCTGAACCACTAGTTACAACAACTGGAAGTTTATTTCAGCATCCATCATATCGAGGAAGGGCAAAAAAATCTCATTCCCGTGACTAAAATTAGAGGGCCATGCACTGAATTGGTGGGAAATCCACACGGAAACCATGAGGTTGGAGGGAGAAACTCCAGTGATTAAGTGAGAGGACTTCAAAACCCTCATTAAGTCATATTTTTATCCCATTGGGTAGATGGAGGACCAGTGAATCTGGTGGCATTATTTCAGGCAAAAGTCGAGCCAAAATGTTTAGGAATACCCCACAAAATTCAGAAAGATGGATATAATGTTAGGTATCTCTCCAAAGAACCCAGATGTACTCCTCAAGTATTTTGGGGTTCAACACCACCATATGTGTAAGCAAGTGATGTTGTTCAAGCCCAAATTAATGGACGAGGCTTGTGTACAGACACAATACCTAGAGAAATTAGGCTTGAAAAGAGCACAATCAAGTGGATCAAAGCAGAAGGAGAAATGGGAAGCTTCTAAGGAGGGGAAGAAGAAGCAAAAAGGGGGAAAAGATACTAATATGACAAACACAACACACTAGTGCAAAGATCCTAGCAACCACTATAACCACTACAACATTGATGGCCATACAAAGGAGAAGTATTGGAAGTTGCATCCAGAGCTAAACTCGATGAACAAGAAGAAAGATAATAAGAAGAAGAATCTCATGGCCACTAATTCCAAAAACCAAGTGTTGAAATGTGGCAACAAGAATATTCCAATTTTAATTTGTTCTTGAATTAAAATTCGAATTTAGTCTCACCAGCTGCTTGAAAAATAATTAATTAATTCATCTTGGATTAATTAGTTGGAGAAATTCAAGCTAGAAGTCTTTGTGAAGTCATCCAATAGTTATCCCTTAAATTAATGAGATTATCCCTTAATTAATGGGATAAGGATGAGTTATAATTGACTTGTAATTAGTTAGCTTAGTTAACTGAGTTATGTCCAGTTAAATTCATTCCAAACAGTTTGAGGAACTAATTGTGAGTTTAGTCAGTTAATGCATGCATGCATGCAACTAGTGTACTCTAGATAACTGAAGATTATCTCATAAATAACTCATGCATGTCTATTCAAAGAAAGACCCACTTGAAATTAAAGACAGGGACAATGTACTATCAGTTGGAGGAATTTTCCTATAAGGAAAACTCATCCATGCAGAAGGAATTCATTCCTTGAGATTTGCACAGTTTTACAGTGTGTTGGAGCAGTGTGTGAGATCAGTGTCACACAAGGTTACAACTAGAGCACCCAGGGAAAACTGCACAAGGGAATAGGAGCTTGGAGGGCAAAGAGAAGGATTTATGAGCAGTCTATTTTGTCGGTGAGCGACAGTGAGGGGTTGTACTGAGAGCTAAAGCTATGTGTAATCCTGAGATATTCCCACTTGTACGATAATATAGATAGTGGGGTTTTTATCTGAGGCTTTCCCCTGAGTATTCTTCTATGTTTCATGTGTATTGATTCTTCTTCTGGTTATATGTGTTATGCTTGATCTTGCTCAAATCTATTAAGCTTCCGCAAGTTTGATTGTAGAAGTAGATTAAAGTATTTTGCTTTAGTTATATTGTATTATCAGGTTAATCTATACTGAGAATTTATACATGGTATCAGAGCTAGGTTATCAAAGAAGTAAAGAGTATACGGAGAGGAGAATTTGAAGTTTTAAGTTCGGGATTGTAGGTACAAATCGAATTCATCTCATACTTTAGGTTGGTCAATGGCGTTCTATGGCTTGAGACTCAAGTATGCCTTGGAAGGTAGCTTGAATTACATAGCATGGAAGGATAGAATGGAAGAAGTATTAGAAGACAATGGTTTGAAGGATTTCATTGATCAAGAAATCCCCAAGCCAGCTGCAACTAATGCACAAGAATTGGATGAATGGAAGAAGTGTGTAGCGAAGGTGAGACAGATTCTTCTGGAGGGAGTTTGAGACCACATTGTCTCGAGTCTCCATGGAAAGGAGACTCCATTTTCAATGTGGAAGACATTGAAGGACCTCTATCAGCACAACAACGACCAGAGGAATCTGTCACTCAAGGATAAGCTTCGAAAAATCAAGATGGAGAAGGGAGATACTATTTCCACATATCTGAACAAGCTCACCACCTGCAGAGATGAGCTTGGTAGTGTGGGAATAACTACTGTCGATGATGATATGGTGAGCCTTGCTCTCCTCTGTCTTCCATAGAGCTGGAATAGCTACCATGACTCTGTGAATGGAAGAGAGAAACTACCGGATTGGGAACAACTGTGGCCGGGTCTCATGCAGGAGGAGATCAGGAGGAGCACTTGGGATGGTTCTTCATCAAAGAATGATGATGAAGAAAATTTGGCCTTAGCAAGTAAGGCAAGGAAAGGGAAAGGGAAGGCTTCCCATTCCAAATCGAATTCTTCCCATGGAGGGAAGAAGGGTGACAAATCTAAAGCGAGATGCTTTAATTGTCATGAGATGGGACATTATGCAACTAATTTCCCATCGAAGAACTCCAAGAAGGGATTTACAAAAGGGTCGGAAGGTGAGGCATTAGCCTCTTAGTTCGAAATGGAATTTACCCTCATCACATGCATGGTTTCATCGATGGTGGGTTGTGTTTGGTATCTTGACAGTGGAGCCTCATTCCACATGATCAACGACAAAATTTTATTCAGTACCTTGGAGGAGAAATACCTCAAGATGCACATAGAGATGGGTGATGACGGGAAGTACAGTGTTTCAGGAGTGGGCAAGGTTACTTTTCAGAGGGAGCATGGAGCTCCTCTCACCTTGACTGATGTGAAGTATGTGCCTCGACTGAAGTAGAACTTGGTCTCAGTCGCGATGTTGGAAGAAAAAGGCTATGATGTTGTCTTTAGTAAAGGAAAGGCGTTCCTAAGACACATAGCCACAGGTCAGACCAAGATGATCGAGATTCGAGTGAAGAATCTCTATAAACTAGAGGTAGATGACTGTGCTGCATTGAGTTTGAAAGCAGAATTGGTCCAAAGCCAAGACATTGGTGAGTTATGGCACAGGCGGTTGGGCCATTTGCATCATGGGGCCTTGAAGATAATGCAACAGATATCTACCAAACTTCCCAAAGGTAAACTTGATCAAGTTGACACATGCAAAGGTTGTACCTTGGGGAAGTATGCCAAGTCTTCCTTTCACGATCGAGACAGTCAAGCAGAAGAGATCTTAGAGCAAGTTCACACTGATTTGTGTGGACCATTCTCGACGGAATCCACCACGAAGCAAAGGTATTATGTGATCTTCATTGATGATTATTCTCGTAAATTTTGGATTTATTTCATGTAGAAGAAGGATCAAACCTTCTCAAAGTTTTGTGAGTTCAAAGCTTTGGTTGAGAAAGAATCAGGGAAGAAGGTCAAGGCCTTGAGAAGCGACAATGGTGGAGAATATGTCTCTCAAGAGTTTAAGGACTTCTGTGCAGTGGAAGGAATTAAATGGGAGTTGACGGCACCTCATAACCCACATCAGAATGGGGTGGCCAAAAGGAAGAACAGAACGATTATAGGGGCTACACGGGCGATGCTGCATGACCAAGGCCTACCACTTCATTTGTGGGCTGAGGCATGCAACACAATAGTCTATTTGCAGAATAGAAGCCCAAATCACATACTTGGGATGAAAACACCAGAGGAATCTTTCTCCGGTAAGAGACCAGATGTGGGTCACTTTAGGATCTTTGGCACATCGGTATATTTCCATGTGACCAAGGATGCACGGAAGAAGCTTGAGCTGACAGCCGAGTTGGAAATACTTGTGGGGTACACTGATACACCCCACAACTATCGAGTGTACTTGCCTACCAGTCGGAAGACAGTGGTTTGCAAAGATCTTAAGTTTGATGAGCAGAAGGCCATGTGAGTTTCCCTTGAGAGGGAGCTCCAAATACAGGCTATGGAGGAACTGTTTGTTCCTAAGGAGGAGGAGCCTCAAACTAATGCGAAGCAACTGCATTCAGAGGTTCTAGGAGTGGAGAAATCCACTCAATCAGAGTCTTCCAGAGATGGACGAAAGCGCACAAGAGAAGTTGACAGATTGTTGTCGGATGTGAGAGAGAATGTGGGAGAACCATCTTATCAGCGCAGACAGAGGAGGTCACCTGATAGGTACACTGGATACATGGCCCTTGTTGGGGAATGTATTTAGGCTGAGCCATCTTCCTTTGAGGAAGCAGTGCAGTAGCCGATTTGGGTTGATGCTATGGTGGAGGAGTATGAATCCATAGTTCGAAATAGTGTTTGGGATGTGGTTCCAAGACCGGAGAACAAGTCAGTTGTAAGTTCCCATTGGCTTTAGAAGGTAAAGAAAGCTGCTGATGGTAGTGTGGAGAAGCATAAGGCAAGATTTGTTGCCCATGGCTTTTCTCAGATTGAGGGGATTGACTATGATGAGACTTTTGCACCCATTGCAAGGTACTCATCTATCAGATCAATGTTGGCACTATCAACACAGATGGGTTGGAAGATCCATCAGATGGATGTGAAGACTTCATTCCTCAATGGAAATATTGAGGAAGAGGTGTACATAGAGCAGCCAAAAGGTTTTGAGACCTTTGATTGTGAGTCACATGTGTGTTAACTCAAGAGAGCTTTGTATGGGTTGAAGCAAGCACCTCGTGCTTGGTACACCAGGATAGATAACTACTTCACCGAGTTGGGCTTCACAAAGAGTGAAGCGGATGCGAACCTGTACCACATCATGGTAAAAGGTAAGCCATTGATCATTTTACTTTATGTTGATGATCTCATATTGACATGCGATGATCAGTTGATCATGTCTTGCAAGGAGGACCTTGCAAGAGAATTCGAGATGAAAGACATGGGTCTCATGCACTACTTCCTTGGTGTGGAAGTGTTGCAGAAGGATGGGGAGTTGTTTGTGTCTCAAGGCAAGTATGCCAACAAGATACTCAAGAGATTCCACATGGAGAAGTGCAATCCCATGCAGACTCCTCTAGCAGGTAACTTGAGGAAGGAGGATGCTACTTCAGGAGAAGTAGTAGAGGCTACTGTGTATAGGAAGCTTGTGGGTTCATTGATGTACTTAGTGAACACACGACCATATTTGTGCTGAACTAGCTAAGTCGAGCTATGGTTCAGCCTACTAAGATGTTTTGTAGGGCGGCAAAGCATGTATTGAGATATCTCAGAGGTACGTCTCAGTATGGATTATGGTATAGATGGACAGAGGGAGTGAAGCTATAGGGCTTCACCGATGTAGATTGAGCAGGGATTCCATCAGATCAGAAGAGCACATCAGGTGGAATTTTCAACCTTGGGTAAGCGACAGTTTCTTGGTACGGTCGGTTGCACTCAGCACGGCAGAGGTTGAATACATGGCTACAAGTCAGGCAGCATGTGAGGCCATCTGGATGCAGAAAATTTTAGTTGGTTTGTTTGATCAGAGGATGGATCCAACTGTGATCTATTGTGATAATCAGAGTTATATCAAACTCTCTGAGAATACAATATTTCATGATAGGTCCAAGCACATCAGTATCCGATATCATAATCTTAGAGACTGTGTAGCGAGGAGGATCATTTTTTTGTAGTATATTTCGACCGAGGAGCAAGATACTGACATTTTGACTAAGGCATTGTCAAAGTGTAAATTCAAGTTCCATAGAGACAGGATTGGGGTGGTAGATAAACCCTTTCTTGTTGAGAGGGAGTGTTGAAATGTGGTAACAAGAATATTCCAATTTTAATTTGTCTTTAAATTAAAATTCAAATTTAGTCTCACCAACTGCTTGAAAAATTATTAATTAATTCATCTCGGATTAATTAGTTGGAGAAATTCAAGCTAGAAGTCTTTGTGAAGTCATGCAACAATTATCCCTTAAATTAAGGAGATTATCCCTTATTAGGAGATAAGGATAGTATATAACTTGAGTTGTAATTAGTTAGCTCAGTTAACTGAGTTATGTCTAGTTAAATTAGTTCCAAATAGTTTGAGGAACTAATTGTGAGTTCAGTCAGTTAATGCATGCATGCATGCAACTAGTGTACTCCAGATAACTGAAGGTTCTCTCATAAATAACTCATGCATGTCTATTCAGAGAAAGACCCAGTTGAGATTAAAGACAGGGACAATGTACTGTCAATTGGAGGAATTTTCCTGTAAGGAAAACTCATCCATGCAGAAGGAATTCATTCCTTGAGATTTGCACAGTTTTACAGTGTGTTGGAGCAGTGTGTGAGATCATTGTCACACAAGGTTACAGTTGGAGCACCCAGGGAAAACTGCGAAAGTAAATAGGAGCTTGGAGGGTAGAGAGAAGGCTTTATGAGCAGTCTATTTTGTCTGTGAGCAACAGTGAGGGATTGTACTGAGAGCTGGATAGCTGTGGGAGCTGAAGCTGTGTGTAATCCTGAGATATTTCCACTTGTATGATAATACATATAGTGGGGTTTTTAGCTGAGGCTTT
>APFE031564255.1:0-34187 GCA_000404065.3 Pinus taeda
TCATTCTTTCTACAACTCCATTTTGCTGAGGTGTATATGGAGTAGTCTTTTGTCGTGCTATACCACACTTCTTATAGAATTCTTCAAATTCCTTACTGCAAAAATCTCCACCATTATCTATCCTCAACACCTTTATCTTCTTCTCTATCTGGTTTTCCACCAGAGCCCTAAATTCTTTAAACATGTCAAAGACTTCAAATTTCTTCTTAAGGAAATATATCCATGTATTCCTTGAGAAGTCATCTATAAATGATACATAGTACACAGAATTACCTAGTGATGGAACCATCACAAACACATCAATGTGCACAAGCTCTAATATTTGTTTCACCCTCTTATCGCTAGAGGGGAAACTCACCCGATTCTACTTCCCATATACACAATTTTCACAGAAATCAAAATCCAGAGAGCCATTACTCATACCTTCTACCATACCTTTACAATGAAGTATTCAAAGTCCCTCCTCTCCAATATGTCCAAGCCTTTGATGCCAAAGCATGGTCTTGTCTCCAGAGACCACTAGATTTTCTACTCCACTTTTCAGAACCATAAAACTGTTCCACCCATCAACAATAGTGCTACCTTACATCTTCTACAGAGTGCCAGTCCGAACTCCCTGCATAAATACCAGTGCTCCTCGAACCATCTTGTAGGTATCCTTCTCAAACACTATTTTTACACCTGCATCATCTAGTTTGCTTATAGAAATCAAATTTCTAGCTAATGCAGGAATATGCAAACACTTGGAAGTGTTCTAACCCTTCCACCTTGCAACTTCAACTTTACTTTTCCGCAACCAACGATTCTAGCCTTCTTGTCATCCCCCAAGAAGACATCACCACCATCATATTTCCCATTCTCGTAGAACAACTCTCTATGGGGAGTGAAGTGAAAGGATGCACCTGAGTCAATCAACCATGCCTCATGATCTACATGTGTACTTGAAGAAGCCAAGTACACATCCCCACCTTCATCTGAGGTGGTTTTTGCCTCTGCAGAAGGAGCATCATCACATATCTTTCCTTTGTCAGGAGCTTTAGATTTACAGTCCCTTTTGTAGTGCCCTTCCTTCCTGCACTTCCAACAAACCACCTTTACATGTTTACCTGGAGATTTAGATCTCCCTCAAGATTTAGATCTCCCACTCGATGACTTATTTTTTTTCTATTCTGGGACCGTCTTCATATAGACAAGGCATCACCATTCTCGTTCTCCATATTTTTCTGTCTCATCTCCTTTGTCAACAAGGATGAGACTATTTCATCAAAATACAAGGCAGTTACATTGCTACCTATTGCAATAACCAAACTATCCCACGAATCTGGTAGAGAACACAAAAAACGGATGCACTTATCTTCATTTGAAATTTTAATATCAACCGATAATAACTGACTTACCATAGTATTAAATGCATTCAGATGCTTTGTCACCGAGTCACCATCTTTCATCCTTAGGTTATACAACTTTTTCCATAGGAATAGTTTATTCACCAGAGACTTAGATTGGTACAAAGTCCCTAACTTGTCCCACAAAGCCTTCATCGAGCTTCCCCTGATACGTTTAGCAATAATTAATCTGAGACACATAATCGTATTGGGCTCTTTGCCTTCCGATCCAACTTCTTCCATTCTTCATCAGACACTCCCGTTGGTTTAGTACCTGGATCTACCACAATACACTGATCTTTATCCACCAACAGATCCTCCATCTTGAGTTTCCATAACTCAAAACTCTAACCATTAAATTTATCGATCTCTATCTTTCCACTGCTCGCCATCTTCTTTTACCACCAGAATTGATCTCGTAGATCTCCCACTGAACAGGGTCTACCACAAGCCCGAGCGAAACCCCTTAGCGACAAAGGCATCCCCTTGAAGACAAAACAACTCTGATACCAAATGTAGGTTTTAACCTCGTACATAAATTGTCTGCATACAAATTCTAAAACATAGAAAATAAACAATGCGAGAGCATAACACATAAAACACATATACATAGATATTTTTCCCTGGATCCCAAAACCGGGACTACCAGCTTGATTTTTCATTATATTCATTTCAATGTTACAATACATATTTATACATGCCGGAGCATCCAATACCATAGACCGAAAACCATCGTGTCCAAAACCATGGACCGAAAACCATAGGTAGGTCTGCCCAACCTAATATAGGGTCAAAAAAAATTTCCTGGGGCACTGCCCCAGACCCTGTAGAAGGGGGCTACCCACCCGCCTGAAACCTCGCTGTGACCCCCCCGCTGCGCAATCAACGCAAAAAAGTGGGGGCTCTGCCCCCCCTCTAACCCTGATCCAGGTGGATGCTGGTGGCCACCCACCTATCCCATTTGGACCCCCACAACTGTCTCTTTCAGTTTTTCAATTTCCTTAATTATAGCACAATTTACTATTTTTAGCAGTTTTTCGGGTCCTAAACTTCTGGAGCTATTTTGAGGCCCTAAACGATGTTTTTATGTCAAAAATCGTCTATTTCGTCGTATTCCTCAGAGAGATATTTCCAATGGGATATCATGCGCATCAAACACAGATAATATGACCAATTCGTGACCCCGCGAAGTTGGCTGTCCAACTCACCCCAAATGGGGCTCACAATTTGGTGTTTCATCTTCTAGGGTTAGGTTTCGTGATGTGAAGGTTTTTCCATTGTTTCTCAACAATAAATAGGCCTTCGAGCCTCATTGTAAGACAGTTCAGAGGCATGTATCAACCACATGTCTTCTCAGAGATAAGCTAACATCGCCCTAGCTGGTTTATTTCCATTTCTGGTTGTAAGCATATTTCAGTATTTTCCATTAATGAAATGAAGTATTATTTTCGCTGCATCTTTGTGTATATGGTTATCTCTGTATTTTGTTGCATTCTTGTTTAAATCCGGATCAAAAAATCATGCACAAAACCATAGGTAGGTCTGCCCAACCTAATATAGGGTCCAAAAACAAAGTTTTTTGGGGTGCTGCCCCAGACCCCATAGAGTGGGGTTACCTGCACCCCTCAAACCCCCTGTGACCGCCCCCACCACGCAATTGGCGCGACAAAGCGAGGGCTCCGCCCCCTTTCTAACCCCCTGTGTGGGCTAGTTGTGGAAAGAATATAAGACAACCCAACAAGTTAAAGTTGTGGCTCTAAAAATTAGTTGTTTTCTCAATTAAGGGTTTCTAGGGTAAGTATTTAAGTATTATGCACGAATGTAATTTTTTAGTTTTATGTTTTATAAATAATTTGTGTTTGCATTGCTTACTATAAATGTTTAAATCTTACATATGATAATAGATTAGTTATTGGGTCTAATGAGGTTTTATTGTTAAGGTTTCACTTATTTTAGCTTTATGATAAACATAGTTCTAGTGGGATTCTTATACTAGTGATTCTTTTTCTAGAAGATACCAATGAGCAATTCTAAAATTGAGATTGAAAAATTTAATGGGAAAAAATTTGTGCTATGAGAGCTCTAGATGGATGACTTGTTGGTAAACAAAGAATAGTGGATCACCTTATATCCTAGTATTGCACCTTTTTTATGTTGATAAAAGAGTGGACAAAGTTGGATAGGGTGAAAGAACACAATCTAGTACTCTCTTTCAGATTCAATGTTACTGAATGTTTTACAGTCTATAATGAAGGCATTATTGGATAAGTTAGGGTTTCCTATTAATCTAATTCCTTAGTAAAAATAATTCCTCTGAAAGAGCATCTAAAAGCCTTTAATATTGCGGCTACTTAGTTATTGTTTATTGATATTAAACTTTTATATGTATATAAGTGCATTATTTTACCATGTTCATTACTAGATTCATTGAATATTTTGGTTGTGGTTATCAATAGTTATGAGACCATATTAAATTTTGGTGATGTGGTTTAATCCTTTCTATCAAAAGAAATGTGGAGGAATGGATATTTAGGGAGAAAATGCATGATCAGTAAGAGGATGTTCCCTATATAGATATAAAAATAAGTCCTCAAGTAGGAGATCTAAATCACTAGGAAAATCTTGAAGGAATTTCTAGAAATGTGGTAAACTTGGGAATTACAGGAAGGATTATAGATCCAAAAGTGTATATAAAGGGAAGGGCTTTGACGTTTCTCCTTCCATAGAAGGTAAGGCTTACAAAAAGGAAAGAGGGGATGTTTACCTTCCTTCTTCAAGTGTACAAGTGTATCAAGATGTATGGAAAATTGGCTCAGGTGCTTATTTTCATATGAATCCCCATAGGGAGTGGTCTTGCAAATATGAAAGGAATGATGGAGATGATCTTTTTCCTATGGGATGACTTGGAAACAAAAGTCATATGATGTGGATAATTGAATTTAATGGTCAAGGATGGAAGGACTGGAACACTTCTCGGGTTCTACACATTCAAGAGTTGACTAGAAAATTGAAATTTCTAGGAAAAACAAGTGATGTATGTGTAGATATTGTGTTTGAAAGAGCTACCTATGAGATGGTTTGAGGATAAATGGTGTTTCTCATGGGATTTTGGCCTGGAATTCCATGCTAGTATTTGTGAAGCACTATCATTATTGAATGTGATAATTTAGGTTTTTGTGAGGGTGGAAATGAAGAAGTCAAAGCCCTATTTGTTAGGATATTCCGACACATAGGAAATAATTAAGTATAAATTCGTCTAGTGTATATTTAGGTAAAGTGTGTTTCTTTAGTATGCACTTTTTTTAACTTACAATTTGACGGTCATGATATGTTCTAGACATGAAGTGATCTGATAGTTCATTCTCTCCTCAGTATTACTGACACTTCATCTGTGACTTAACACTCGATTGGTCCATGATCTCTATTTAAAGAGCATGGAGGGTCATTTGTTAGGGGATCATTCATGAGAGAATCTTATTTAAATTTTGTTTCTTTTACATTAATAAATTTCCTGAATAGGTTGCCTTGGCAAAGGCCGTGGACTATTTCCATTTTTTAGGGTTTTAACCATGTTAAGAATACTGGTATATTGATCTGTGATCTATTTGTGAGTGGTGTTCTTTAGTGTTCTATCTAAGGAAATTGCCGTGTAAATTCCTACATGGTACCAGAGCTATTTGAAGGCCGCATCCGTTGGTGATCCAAATCCGATGTCGGTACCATTGCATCTGATTGTCGTTTCATAGATCTACTATTTCTGAACACTTTTGATCCGAGAGGACTACTCTATTCGGTTAGGAGCATTTCTTTTAGTGAGTAACCCCTTTAGTTTCATGCGAAAAAGTTTCAGGTATCCCTAGCTACGTCATTTTTAAGATATGGAGGTATGCAATCTTTATTTGTAGTTATAATTATTTATCTCTTGGTTTATTTCATTTTATATTCCTTTATGCAATTTTTTCTATTACCGGATCTATACCATTCATTTCCGCATATGCTCTTTGCCCTACAAATCTATGTAATCTAGGTAAACTATAAACAAAATGAAATGATTTTTTCTCACGCATATGTTCTTTTCTTCCGTGCCTTAGTGTGATCTCAGAAAATTAGAAACATTGAGAAAAATGTTTAGTTTTCAGTGAAATCTTAATTTAAGCAATAAGGCTCAGATACTTTTGTTTGTTTGTTTAGTTTGTGTGATTTTTTTTTTGCAGGCAAAGAGGGGTTTCTCAAGAAAGCATACACTCCAAAGCTTTGGTGAAAAATAAAGAAACCCTTCATTTTTTCCAAACAATACTAACCTTTTAAACTAGCTCACTTGGTCTAAATTTGCTTTATGAGAATAGAGGTCTTGGATTCAAGTATTTCTTTTTGTTGAGTTACTTTTTCAAAAAGCACATGTAACTTATGTTTTAAAGTTACTTTACGTAAAAGTGTTCTCACCCATAAAAAGTGAGACACTTACAATTCTAAAGTCACTTTATCTTTTATTTAAGTTACAATTTAGTGGAGAGTTCATAAAGTAACATTGTAAAAGTGACTTTCACTTATTTATAAAAGTGGGTCACATAAAGTAACCATTTTTTAAAAAGTGAGCTAATTAAATTATGTTTGGAAACAAGGGGGACTTGTTTTTTCACATATAACATAACATAACATCAACCTCCAAACATTCACATGGTTCATTGGCATCTTCAACAACATTTATTCAAAAACCATGACTTCTTTATTGAAAGTCATTTTCAGAGACGTTTTTTCTAATCAGCCTAAGTTTTCGAGATCTTTCCATTTGAACACTTAGTTTCAGCATATACAACTTCAGTTTCTTTTCAAATAGAAAGTCCATGCCTATTTATTCTTGACAACACCAACTACTTCCAATGGATATGGTACATTGTGGATTTACTTAGAAGTAAAGGTCTTTATAGAATAGCCTTAGGCCAAGAGTATAAACCTAAAGATAAAGATAAGCAAGCTAGATGACAAAATAAGCAAGATCAAGCATGTGGGTTGATAAGGATGTCTATTTCTCTAGACCTTATATTCCATATTGCAGAAATTGATACCCCAATGAAGCAATGAAACAACTCAATAAAGTTTTTGGAATTAAAATAGAAATTATAGCCCATCAACTTGAAAATGAGTTCTTCACGTTGGACCTTGATAATTTTTCTTCCATTGAATATTTGTGTCCAAGTTTAAGACCCTTAAACTTCTACTAGAAGGTGTTAAGGTTAAGAAAGAAGATGGTAGCCTTATCTATTCCATTATTACTAAGCTACCTAGGACCATCTTACTCTATATTTGTTTCCACCTTCCATTCAACTAGAGAAGCCTTTATTTCTCAAGGACAAGCATACAAGTCCCCCTCTTTTGATGCTTTTTGTGATTTTTTAATAAGAAAACAAGAAAAACTCTAACATCTTGGTCTTCTTAATATTGGAAACTCTTCTAAGAAAGCCTTACTATACCAACAACAACCAAATTTAAAGGATCCTAAGAAGCAACATCCTAAAAAAAATGGTCCTAAACCAAACAAGGGTCCTAAGCAATTTTAGTCTCAAAATGAAAAATCAACTCAACAAAATGATAAAGCAACTAAAAATAAAAGGAAGAATACTGAGAGACATTGCAAATTTTGTAATTATTATGGCCACTTAGAATCCAACTTCGTTAAGAAGATGGAAGCCTTGGAAGTAGCCATGAAGAAGCATAACATCCATTTGTAGCACTCTTCAACTTGAACTTCATCTTCAGGAATAACACTTTCTACACATTCTCATGAGTGGCTCATTAATTCTGGAGATTCTTGTCACATGGCTAGAAACAAAGCCATGTTTTCTTCCTTAAATGATTGTAACATAAAAAAATATATATGTTGGTGATGATATATCTCTTAATGTTGTAGGAACTGGAACTATTCATTCAGACAATGGTCAATTTAAGGATGTATTATGTGTTCCTACCTTATCCTGCAACCTTTCTATCTGTATATCAGATAACTCATTCAGGTGGAGGTAAAACTGTTGAATTTTCATCTCATGATGTTGCAATTAAGGACCTAAGAGATCCTACATAGATTTTAGCTACTTGCATTGTTGATGATTCTACAAGGTTCTATAAGTTTGATAACTTTGGTTCAGTAAATCTTCCCTTGGTATTTGTTGCTCATAATGATGAAGTGAACAAACTATGACATGTGTGGTTTGGTCACTTAAACTATCACTCCCTTCAAAATCTATGGAAAGAAAATATGGTGACAGGTCTTCCTACGGTATCTTGCAACAATGGTATTTGTTTCAGATGCGTACTCAGAAAACATCATCAGGATAGTTTTGAAAAATGTGCCTCTTGGTACGCCTCATCCCATTTATAGCTTGTGCATAGTGGTTTATGTGGTCCACTTCCAGTTTTTTCATTCTCTGGCTACAAGCATTTCTTAACTTTCATTGATTACTTCTCTAGACGCACTTGGGTATACTTATTAAAACTCAAGAGTGAAGTTTTTAAAATGTTCTTAGCCTTTAAGGCCTTTGTTGAGAGAAATTCTAGACATAAAATTCTTAAGCTAAGATATGATAATGGAGGAGTATAGGTTAACAACAAATATATGAACTTTTTCATTGAGCATTGAATTCAATTGCAACATACTGTTCCATATACTCCACAACAAAATGGTGTAGCTAAAAGGAAGAATCACACCTTAAAGGAAATGGCTAATTGTATGCTTCAATCTAAAGGACTTAATCTTAATTTTTGGGCAGAAGCAAGTAATTGAGCAAATTACATAGTAAATTGAGCTCTACTAAGGTTTTAAAAAATATCACTCCAGAAGAAGCATGGAGCTCAATTAAACCAGATGTAAGTCACTTTCATTTTTTTGGAAGTGAAGCATGGGCCCATATTCCAGATGAGAAACATAAAGCCTTAGAATCTAAGAGTGAAAAATGTATTTTTGTTGGATATTCTGAAGATGTCAAAGGATATAGAATTATTCAACCTAAATAAAAAAATGGAATCATTAGAAGAGATGTAAAGTTTTTTGAAAATATATTGGCCTTCGAGCCTAATTCAGTGGATGTGCCACCTCTCTCTATCCCTTCTACTTCTGAAAATATTCCTTCTGTAGATGATGACAACGAGGATGATAATCCTCCCCCACCTTCTTGGGATCATCCTTCAACTCCTTAGCTTCCAAAATGGGTCCACGCTACTCATGATGCAACAGGTGCTCTTGCAGGTGATCCTATAGATCAACATCATACACATTCTCAGTTGGGTGGAACCTCTTTTTTACTGGCTCAAGCTTCAACGAATTATGATCCTGACAACTTTGCAGAAGCTTCAAGCGATCCAGATTGGGACACAACAACGAATGAAGAATATCATTCACTATTGGTAAATGATACATGGGACCTTGTTCCTCTTCTAAAGGGATGAAAAATTGTTAGATGCAAATGGGTTTATAGAACCAAGTTTGGACCAGATGGAAAAGTTGATAAACATAAGTATCGTCTTGTTGCTAAGGTTTTTTCACAAGTTAAAGGCATTGACTATACTGAAACCTTCTCCCCTGTTGCCAAAATGAATTCTATCTTCATTTTTCTTTCCCTTGTTGCCTCTTTCAAATGGGAATTCCATCAAATGGATGTTAAATCTGCCTTCTTGCATGGGGACTTGCATGAAGAAATATATATGGAACAACCTCCTGGCTTTATACAAACAGATTCTAGCCTTGTATGTCAGCTTAGAAATCCCTTTATGGTCTCAAATAAGCTCCTCGGGCATGCTATGCCAAAATGGATAAATTTATATTAGATATTGGCTTTTCTAGGTGTCATTCTGACATTACTATTTACACCAAGAAAGTGGGTAAGTCTCTTATAATTCTTGTTCTTTATGTTGATGACATTATCCTTATTGGTAGTGATCCCAACCTTATAAACCATGTGAAGTCCAACCTTAAAAAGAAGTTTGAAATGATAGACTTAGGACACTTGCATTATTTTCTTGGTCTTTAAATCTTGCAATCTAAAGAAGGTATTTCCTTTCCCTAGTCCAAGTATGCCTGTGATATTCTATGCTACTTTCACATGGAAGAATGTAAGCTAGCCCCTTATCCCTTTCATTCTGGAGCCAAAATTTCAGTCACTTGTACTTCCCCTAAAGTTGATGCTACCTTATACCGTCAACTTGTTGGAAAAAAATTGTATCTGACCCATACCCATCCTAACCTTTCCTTTTTTGTTGGCCTTGTTGCTTGGTTTATGCAAAACCCACATGAAATTAATTAGAAAGAAGCTAAAAGAATACTTCATTATGTTTGAGGTACAATTTAGTTTGGGATTCATTACAGTGCATAAGCATCTCCTCTATTGGTTGGTTTCACTGATTTTGATTGGGATGGTGACCCTCATGATTGAAAGTCTACTGTTGGTTATGTCTTCACTCTTGCTTTTGAACCTATTACATGGGCTTGCAAGAAACAAAGTGCCATTTCTCTTTCTTCAGTAGATGTAGAGTATCATGGCGTCGTTTAAGCTAGTAAGGAAGCCATATGGCTTTGTTAGATCCTGTCAGAGTTTGGTTTTTAGTAGCAACATCCGACTACACTTTGGTGTGATAATCAAAGTGTCATTAAACTATGCAAAGATCCATTCCAACATCAACACAACAGACACATTGAAATACACATTCACTTTATCAGAAAGCTCATTCATGCCCATGTTCTTGAAGTGCAATATTGTTCAACTGATGATCAAGTTGTAGACATCTTTACAAAGGCTCTCATAGAGGTGAAGTTTACTAAACTTAGATTTATGTTTGGAGTTCAGGAAGTCATCACTAAGGCGGGATAGGATCTAATTCCTCCTTCCTTCTACTATTGTGTCATCTTTGTACATCCTTCAATCCTATCCCAAGTTGTTCTTAAGGGGGGATGTTAGGATATTCCGACACATAGGAAATAATTAGGTATAACTTGGTCTACTGTATAGTTAGGTAAAGTGTGTTTCTTTAGTATTTACTTTTTGTAACATACAATCTCATAGTCACGATATGTTCTAGACATGAAGTGATGTGACGATTCATTCTCTCCTTAGTATCACCGACACTTGATCTGTGGCTTAACACCCGATTGGTCCATGATCCCTATTTAAAGAGCATGGAGGGTCATTTGTTAGGGGACCATTCATGATAGAAGATTATGTAAATTTTATTTCTTTTACATTTATAAATTTCCTAAAGTGGCCACATCAGCTCAAGCCATGGGTTGTTTCCACACCAAGAATACTAGTGTACTCATCTGTGATTTTTTTGTTAGCGGTGTCGTTTGGTGTTCTATCTAAGGAACTTACCCTATAGGTTCCTACATTATTGTCTTGATAAAAAGAACACAATTTTTGGGAAGTCAAGCTTATGGGAAATTTCTCACTTTTGGGATGATTGTTGGCATCAATTTCCCAAAATATATGCACAAGAACATCTTCAAGATATACACTATCTTATGAAATATCAAGGGAACATTATTATGTATGATTACTTGGAAAATGTCTCCCTAGAGGACAGTTACTGTTGATAGGGATATTCCTCCTCTTAGGACATCCCTTATTATACCATCCTCTTGAACAATTGATGAATTTTTTTTTACATGGAAAAATCCACATTTCTAAAGACCGAGACACTTTTTTGGGGATATCAACCTTGACATTATTTCACCATTAAAGAATCTTACTTCCTTGTAACCAATCACACTCACACTCCAAATGAATAATATTTCTCTAAAATATGGCATTAGAAGCTTAGGCCCAATATAATACATTTTTTTGGGCTCTCCTCCATAGGGATAAGATACTCTCCATGGATTATGTTGGTCTGCCACTTTTTTCTTATATTGAACCATCAAAGAAAGTCATGAACACCATTTCCACTCTCTTCCTCTAGACCATGATATTTGGAACTAATTATTCAATCTCTTTAGAAAACCATTCTTACTTGCGAGTCCCCCCTACACTTGATCAGTAATTGGCCCCTTTTCCCATTTTTAACATAGTATTCTTGCACCGACATTTATCCCGTGGATTCTTTGAAAGAAAGAAATCCACATATATTTTGAAAATTTCAGGACTCCAACCTCTCTCTTTGGAACACCTTTCTTTGTAATCTCAAATAAACCATCCTTATTTCCAATTAGTTGGCCTCAGACTAGAATGTCCAAGATTTTGAGGCACCTATTCTTATTTCTCTCAATCTTCCTTCTTCCTATCCCAAACTCCCATCTCCCCATACTTGATTGACTCCCTCCTACCCCTCGTATAGGTCTTACCCTCTTCTTAATTTTATCATACCAAACTTATATAGTGCCTCCAAGGGAAACACTAGTCCTAAAAGCTATGGGGGAATCTTTTTCTCACAAATAGGAGACATTATTCATTTGTATTTTGATTGCATTAGACAAAATAATGATAATGTAGTGGAACTCATTGAATTCTCTCGAAATGGGACTGAGAATTTCCTCCCCCATCAATTTCTCTCAAATAATCCTTGAAAGTGACTCTCATCTTGTTATTACTTGGGTTACAAAGTTATTCAATGGATCCTCAACTCTCAAAATTGTAAGAGGTTAAGGGACTTGAAATATCCCCGAATCTCATTGAATAACTCCTTCCTAAAACCTATGCTTCAATTCCCTCACATGTCTACTCATCATATAATCAATTTGCAGATTAATTAGCCAATTAAAGGTGTGATACCTTCTCTCTGTTCATACATTCTTCTTGGCCTTCCTTCCCCTTTTCATTATGAAAATAAGAATTCCTAGAAGTAACAACTCAAGATATTAATACCCTTATGTGGTTGGTAAGTAATGAAATAAATGGAGCTAGGACATAGTTATGTTTTCCTTTAATTCCATGCTTAGTTTAATTTTTTGTTTAGAACATAATTTGCAGCTTAACAAGGATGCTATTTTTCTTTCTCATTGCTAGTTCCCCCCTAAGTGGGGAAGAAAATGGTCTTACTCTTTGTTTTTCATGAATTATTCTCTATTTTTTCAAGTTCTTGAGTGTCTAGTTTAGTGCCTCCCGTCTAGTTTCCAAGGTGGAAAACCAAAGACAAATGTGGAATAAGTAGAATGGGTTTCCATAGTGGGAGGATGGTGTATCTAGTACAACGAATATGTGAGGTTATCAATGAGTTCATTGTAGATATTGAAAGCCATTGCAGACATGTTCTTTCTACCCTCTCTCTATATACATATGTCAATAGTATAGTTATTTTCTCCTTGGATAAATATTCTTTTGCACAGATAAGAAATGAAGTAAAAAATCACAATACTCTAGTTTAGAGCCTCATGAAATGTTATTTTCTGATGTGTGTGTGTGTCTATAGTTGGGGAGATTGTTTAGTAATGAGTAAAAGAAAACATTTCATACCTATGACTATTGCCTTGTCACGAGGGATACTAGATCAATAGAATAGTAATAAGTTTGAAGTTATGAAAAGTATTTCAGATGTCTGGTATTATTATTCCAGATAATTGAGCATACACTTATGTAGAAAATTGGAGGATTGGATATAACATAAGTAGACAGAGAAGCAAGCAAACTTGTAGAGACTTTAAAACGAATCCTTTAGGGTGGGAGAAACATCTTGATCATCCTCTTTGCTATTATTGAAGTCTAGGTTGATTATTTTCTTGACGATAATTGAAAATTTCATATTTGATTTGTTAATTTTTTGCTATAGGGTATCTATACAAATGAGAACTTCCTCCTATGATATGTTATGCTCAACCAAGGATTTTCCTGTCATATTTTTCATCTATCAATATAAATCTACCATCTGCATATATTGGGCGGGTTAATACCATGTGATTATCCTAGTTCCTAGTGCTATAAGGATGGTTTTTGTTGGCGTTACCATGACTAGAGGAGGAACAAGCTTAATGATGGATGGATTTTGTTGGCTAGAGGGAAAGGTAGAAGCTGGAGCAAGTGAGAGTTGGAAGGGAAGGCCTAGGTGAGTCAACTGGTTATGAAGAATTCCAACAAAGTATTGGAACAAGAAAGCACATTAGTAGTGTGATAAAGAAGCAAGGCCACTATTGGTCCCTTTTTGTTGCTAAATATCCATCAAAATAAGTGTTAGTTTGACCATAATAAACCCATTATCCTTCACCTTTGTCATATTTTTCTTTCATATTGACAAACAAAACTACTCAAAATATATTTTTATTATTTTGTTTTAATTTTTATTGTTTTTTTAACCAAAATTTATAATCTGATCTTCTAATTCTTCACTCATTGCTATATTTGCAAAAATTATAGAATAAATAAAATACATTGGTTTTGTTCCCATCGTTCTTGATATGGACAATGTCCTCTTATATTTGTGAAAAAACAACCATAAGTGTCCACTCAACGGGAGGTTAGTTTGGCCACTTACGGGCGAAAAATGCAGTTTTGGCGAAAAAAATCCTACAATTGCTAATATCGACGATTTGGCATATTTTCAAGCTCCCTAAGGGGTTCAATTTGATCCAATTGAATGCTAAATGAAGTCATTTATTTCCAAACATAACCAACCATAATCAAATATCCCAACCAAAATCAATGATGTTTAACTATAGTTGCTCAAAATGAACCACGATGAGCTAATGTCAACCATAGTCAAACATGGTCAACCATAATTAGTGATAGAGAAACATGATCAACCATAGTCTAACAAATTAAACCATAAACAACTATAGTTCACCATGGTTAGCCATAGGAAACCATAGTCAGAGATAGTTAAGAATAATCAACCATATATAAAAATAATAAATCCATAGTCAAACATGGTCAACAATAATCAATCTTGGTCAATTATAGTCAAACATGGTTAACCTTAGCTAACCATACTCAAACATCATTAACCATTATCACCCATTGTCAACAATGGTCAATTTGGATAGCTATAGTGAACCATAGCGAAACATAGCCATACATCCTCAACCATAATTTACATGGTCATCAATGGTATACCATCTCTAACCATCACCATACTCAACTATGGTCTACCATCTCTAATCATCACCATCGTTAGCTATGGTCTACCATCTCTAACCATCACCATGGTTAGCTATAGTCAGCCATGGCCAAACATATTTGAACATGGTCAACCAAAACCAATAGTACTTAAGAATGGTCAACCATAGTTAACCACGGTGAACCAAAATCAAATATAATCACATAGTCAACCATAATCAAATATCATAGATATTTTAATATTATTTATTATGATATTTTAATTCACAAATTTATTAATCCTATCTAACATGCCAACCATCAACTATTACGTCTAAATATTTGATGTTTTTGCTTTGTGATGGGATCAAAGATATAATGTTTCTTATTGTGGTTTCTTATTATTTTGAATGCATACTTAAATTTAGTGCCCTAGACATCCATAGAAGCATTGGAATGGGACAAATTCTACAGCTCAAACTTACGTTTTAAGAAATGAAATCCCTAAAAACATTCAAATTGAACAAATTACACAACTCAAACTAGCTTTTTTAGAAATTCCTCCCCCGATTTAAGGAAAACATATCAGAAAATAAACTCATAAAAAACAAAAAGGTTAAATCGTTAAAATATCTTTATTAAAAATAGTTAATGTACATAAATAACATTAAGTCAAGGGCAAAGATTACCATCAAACAAACTCGGCTAATGTAATGGTTAGAATTATATATATTATATATATTTAAATTAATTACTTGAAATTATTATTATTAATTTTTTAAGCTTTTTAAAATATTGTTATATAAAAAAATTTTAAATTTTCAATTACTTTTTAATATATCTATATATATATATATATATATATATAATATGATATATATATATATATATATATAAACTTATTAAATAGTTAAATTATTGACCAATACTTATAATAGATTAATCCAAAACTATTATAAATCAACTAATTATTTTTATTGTTTAATATATTTTATTAAATCATTTTTTTTAAATGTATAAATATTGATATTTAAATATTTTTTTATTATTTAAATTATTTTTAAAAATTATAACATTGATATTTTCTTTAAATTTTAAAACAATAATTTTCAAAATAAGTATAATAATGAAAAATATAAAAAAAAAAATCCCAAATATTTATGCACGTTAAACTTAGATTAAAAGCAAAAATATTTATATAAAAATGACGCTACATGTGTTTGATTAAAAGTCGTGACTTTCACAAAAGGTGCAACACCCATATACAGATACCAATATGTTAAATGGTTTAGAACAACATATTGGAATGTGGCCCTGTTCCAAATTCTAAGGAATAGAAATGCAGGGGCCTCGAGAGCCTCTGTTGCCACCTATGGATCCACTGGATAAAGGTAAGTATACTCTTGTTCTTGACATGGACGGAACGCTGTTAGTAGAATTAACTGAGGACCTATTACGTTCGAATGATGACGGATTTTGTGACATAGATTTCGTCGTTCAACAGCAAATAACAGGTAGGGTTACGTTTATTGCAATGAGACCCTATTTGGAACAGTTTCTCGAATCAATGGCCGAACTGTTTGAGATCGTGATATTTACAGAGAGTCCCCAAAAAAGAGCCGACGCTATATTGGATAAGCTGCCAAGCAGCGGCCTAATCCGGAAGAGGTTGTACAGGGATTCGTGCACTGAAAAAGGAGGTAAACTCATGAAGGACCTCTCGCTCCTTGGAAGAGACCTGAGAAGGGTAGTTATAGTGGACGACTGCCCTTTCTCCTACTCTCTTCAACCCTCCAATTCACTTCCCGTCAAACGATTTTTTGGTTCGGCATCAGATTCCGAATTGATGGACGAACTGCGCTGCGCATTGGCCAGGCTTGCCCTATTGAAGGTCAATGTTACACTCGTTCAGAAATCCGCAATTTTATCCGACAACTCTTTATATTGGACGCTGCCACGGGAGCCCCCTAGGGCTCCTCTTCTGCCACCCATGGAGCAGCACAACAAGAAGATGCATACGCTGGTCCTTGACATGGACGGGACTCTTTTGGACTACGACTTAAATGTCGCCATCAACAAGAACGACTACAGTGACAGCTTCAAGAGGCCCGGAGTGGATGAATTCTTGGAGGAGATGGCGGAGATGTTCGAACTCGTCCTCTTCACTGCGAGTTCTGCCAAGAGAGCAAACAGGCTCATGGAGGGTCTCTTCAGTCCCCACCACCAGTCGCTGTTCTCGCATCGCTTGTACAGAAAGTCTTGCCTGCAATGCTGTATGACGATTAATATAAAAGACCTGTCTCTCCTCGGAAGAGACCTCAGGAAAGTCATTCTCATCGATGACAATCCCTTGTCCTACGACCTACAGCCCTTCAACGCCATCCCCATTAAACGCTTTCGTACAGGGGATACCTCTGATCGCTCCCTTACTGAACTGATTCCATTCCTCCGACAACTCGCGCAGGAGAAAGCTGACGTTCGCCCACTCATCCGAGACAAATACCATGATCTCCACTGCGTTCTACGTGCTCCACCAGAAAACCGAAATTAAAACCTAAGATATTCTGTAGTCACTGAGCACAAGCTAATCTGCTGCCGTTTGCTTTATGCACTCTAATTTTTGTGGGAAATATTATAAACTTACTGCGCATGAGAGGCATTTGAGTCATAAAGTACATATTAAGAAAGAGGTGCAAAGCAAATAATATTGATGCATTATCCGAATTGTTTAAAGGTTATATGGAGCCTTAATATTTATTTAATGTTTTTAGAGAAGTACACAGCTACAAGTAACCTATTAAAATGGAGGTGCAAAGCAAATATAATTTTTTTTATAGCTATGCATGAGAGGCATGTGCCATGAACACATTAAAAAAGAGGTGCAAAACAAATAATATTGATACATTATCCCAACGGTTTGAAGATTAAAGGTTATTTTTTATTTAACTAAGTTAATTATAATAAGTTCTAAATCATAAGTCTATTGGTGGTTATAAAAAGAGTTAATCGAATGATTAATAAATCATAAGTTTATATTAATATAATCGATAATGTGATATAATTTAAAACGTTATATTTTTTTGTACTTTTTGTACTAAGTAAATTTTTTAACAGTGTTAAAGTAGTCTTATGTGGAATGCACACGAAGAAAGTTTGATTATAGCTTTAAACTATTGGTGTAAACAAGTTAAGTTTGACTATTGCCTTAAATTAGTTAAGCTTGACTATAGCCTTAAGCTATAAGATTCTTTGTGAATGGAATTATAAATGCATTGTAAATATTGTAGGGTGAAATGAAATCAAAATGGGGATTGTGTTAGAGACACATATTCCATAGTTGGGAAGCAAATTGCTGGTTCACGATGTCTTGCTTTTTTTCCAATGGAGAATTATGGACAATTATTTAAAGTTTCACATGTGTTGGAATGTAAGAAAAGGGCTCTTGAAATTAAATTAGTAGAACAAAGAGGTATGTAAGGCCATGTTGTTGTGGAAACAACTAGAAGAAAGGAAAATAATTTATGAAAAGGGACGGTACATTGGAGGCCAACAAGAATACAACAATAATGACGGTCAAGGAAGAAATTGAGAAAAGGTTGAACATATAAGAAAAGAAAAGAGAGCAATGAGAAAGAAGAGAGTGAGATGGGAATACAAGAGAAACAATGTGGAGCGGATGAGGAGTTTGGCACAAGCTCTTTGCAAGCAGCATGAAAGTGAAGAGAAAAGAATTAGATTAGCTCTTGATCCCTAGATGTTGTGGTTTGAGTTGTTAGTCTCTAGATCCCTATAATAGCTTGGGTCCTTGGAGGTTGTGGGTTGGGATAGAATCTTTGGAGCCATGTAACAACTTGGATCCCTTGGAGGTTATGGGTTGAGATAGTAAACATTGTAGCCTTGTAACAACTTGGTTAGAGGCCATCTTGAAGAAAAAGTTGAGGAAGATCGTAATGAAGACTAATGTTTAATTCCCAAATGACACCACGGATTTTGGAATCCTTAGAAGGAGGTGAATCACTGTGTGAGCACTTGGGGGTGAGGTTGGATACCTCTAGATTCCCAGTGTCGATCAAGAGAGAAGCTGATAGTTGGTGGGATTGAGGAAGGAGGTTCTTTGGAGCCCTAGAGTTCAAGGATAGATTGGTGTATTAATCCTTGAAGAGAGCATTCCCCTAATCTCTGGAATATGGATCGGGGTTGACTGTTGCAAGTAATTGTGGCTATAATTGTTTATGATTGAGTGGAGAGTCCTTGTCCCAAACTCAGTTTCCCTCCCTACTCCAAGATAAGTATTTGTGATTTTTTTAACGTATGATGAATGATAATATTGTGTTTATGAATAATGTTTGAAGCCTTCAACCGAGGCATGGAAAGGAGTAAGAAATCCTTGCCACAAATCAAGGGAAGGAGGCCATGAACTTATAGGAAAATTTGGTCTAATCTCACCCCTCAAAATAGTCAAAATCCTATTCAAAGAAGACTCTTGATTGGTGGAAGGAGATTTCCTTCACAGGATTGGTTAGAATGATAAGACTGAGGGCTGTAGAGTGGGAAATCAGAAGGAAATTTAAATTACAAGATGGGGGTTTAGCGACATAAGTGCATTGGGGTCATGTTAAGAGACGGTGATGGAAGTTATTATGTTACTTGGACTATTTCTTGGATGGTCCCATCATTACGACCTTCCCTCACCTAACGATTAGGGTAATGGAAGAAATTCCATCATTGTCTCTTGACATGACCTTGACACTCTTCTTCCGCTAAACTCCCAACTTGTAATTTGAATTACCTTTCGATTTTCCACTCTATGTCCCTTAACCTTGTCATTTTAGAGCTCAATTTACCTTGAATTTATTTATAGCTTGGGACTCGAGCATGAGACTTCTCTGGTCTAGAAGGCACATTGGTTATGGTTGGAATTCTCCATCTAGTTCCACTTGTATCACGAACTAATCAATCACATGATTAAAATATTGCGCACACTTTTTAAGTAAAGAAACATGAAAAACATCATGAATTCTAACTGATGGAGGTATCTTGGCACATGTCCCTGCCCTTAGGGAACTCCTTTTGGGCTTAACCGTTAGATAAACATTTTCTCTGACTTGGAAATCCTTGTGTATCTTGTGCTTATTTACATAGCTCTTCTAACTGTACTGAGTCACCTTTGGATTTTTCCTTATGATTTGAAATTGTTGTTCCATATCTTTGAGCATATCAGGATGTATATGTACTTTGTTAACTAGGTCACTCTAGTTAATACAATTATTACATTTCCTGCCATATAATGCTTCAAAGGGGTTCACCCTTACTTTTCCTTGCCCTTTATATACTTAATGTCAAATTCAAATGCACTAAGCATGGCCAACCATTTTTCTTTACTAGCATTCAACGTTGGTTGTCCAAAAAAATATTTGAGCCCACTATGATCTGTCATGAGTGTGAAATTATGACCAAGGAGGTAGTGCCTCCATATTTTCAAAGCATGAATGATAGCAGCTAATTCCAAGTTACATATCATGTAATTCTCCTAATGTACACTCAATTTTCCTGGAATTATAACACATAACTTGTTCTTCTTGCATTAAGACTCCATTAAGCCCCTCCTTGAAAGCATCAATAGATACTATGAAATCCTTTTCTAGATCCGTAATTCTCAACACTGGTGAGAAATTCTTTTAACTGTTTGAAGGTGTCTGCACATTGTGTGGTCCACTCAAATATATTTCCTTTTCTCGATAAGGCTATAGTGGGATGCCTGGATTTGGAGAAATATCGAATAAATCTCACGTAATATCCTACTAATCCCAAGAATGATCTAATCATTTCCTTATGGCCTCGACCTTAATTGAATCAATCGATACACCTTCCTTGGATATGATGTTCCCTAAGTAGTGTGTTTGTGTCTAGAAGAAATCAAACTGATTTGAATTTTAACAAGAATGCAACAAATTACAGATATAACCATAAATACAAATATGCAACAGAAATAACACTTCATATCATTAATATAAAATATTGAAATATGCTTACAAATAGAATGGAAATAAGACTAACTTGGGTGATGGTAGCTTATTTCTGAGAAGAGATTTCTCTGAACTATGTTATAATGAGGCTTAAGGGCTTATTTATTATTGAAAAACATGAGAAAACCCTAAATAAACAAAACCCTAACCCTAGGAGATGTAATGCCAAGCGTTTGTGGGCCTCGTTGGGGTTAGTTGGGCAACCAACTTCCTGAGGCCATAACTTGGTCATATTATCTCTGTTTGACACATACGATACCTTGTTGGAAAGGTCTCTCTGAGTACTACAAGTTTTTCCACAAGCCCCTGCATATGGCTAAGGGACTACAAACTGCTAAAAATGGTAAATGTTGAAATAAATAAGTAAACAAAAGAAAATTACTAGAGATCTAGGTGGTATAGGTGGGTGGCCACCAATATACACCTAGATAATTCTTCCTCCCTTAGGAAGCAATGGTCTCTATTGCATGCAGAGCCTCCATGCGGTGAGGAAACTTTTGTTGAACCTGGTCCCTAGTGAGCCACTTGCCTTGGTGCAAGAATTGGCTAGTTTTGACAACCCGATATAGTTCGATATTTTGTTGGCAAGTGTTGTTGACTTGTGTGTTCGCCGAACATTTATGGCTTATTTTATGTGGTATGGGTTTAACTCTGTTGGTGTGATTTGTTCTGCAATGTTTGATGTTTCTAGAAATGGTGGGAAGTATGGTCGAAGGTGGTCCACATTGAACCCTAGGTGTAGGACAAGGAATGGGGGAATGCCGAGCTCAAAAGAATTGTCTCCCACAACCTTTGTAATGGTGTAAGAAACATATTAGAGTGGTCTGAGATTCCATTGGGCTCTGGTAAAGGGTTCTTTCTGCAAATGCAACCAGAATTTGTCGCCCACATGAAACTTGTGTGGTACACAATGTTGATCATGTCACTACTTGTACTTGGCATTTGACTTCTCCAGGATTTCGTGAACCTGCTAGAAAATGTGTTGGATGCCTTCAATAAATCTATTTACTTTATCATCCTCAGACAATACATGTGTGGATTATGTCTGCGTAGTCACATGAGGCATGGAAACATCAATCAGACATAATGGTTGAAATCCTAGACCCACTTTAAAGGGACCGTGACCAGTTGAGCTATGGAGAGCCCTATTATAACTATGCTACACATATGGAAGACTCTCATCCTAGGTTCGAGGATTTTTGGAGTTGTACATGTGAAGTATATGCACTATCATCCTTTTGATGACCTCTGTCTGGCCATTAGTCTGGGGATGGAAGGTAGTTGATTTGGTGAGCTTGGTGTCCAATAGTGTCCAAAGGCTTGACCAAAATTTTCTCAGGAACTTGATATTCTGATCTGATATAATGGTCTGTGGGATCCAAAAATGTACCCCTACTCGTTCAAAGAAGAGTTTACTAGTGTCCTCTCCTATGATACTCTTCTTACAAGCCGCCAATATAGTCATCTTAGAAAATTTGTCCATGCCCACAAATACATAGTCATTACCATGCTTGGTAGAAGGGAGGCCAGACATATAATCTATGGTGATGGATTCCCACGAGTGGCTAGGAGTACGCAGAGGAGTGTACATGCCTTTCTTCTTGAAGGTTGACTTCGCCATGGAACATGTAGTGTAGGATATGATATATTTCCAAACATCTAGTCGGATTTTGGGCCAAAAAATACTTTTGTAGCATAACCTTAGTTTTCTCCACACTAAAATGTCCTACTACCTGATTATAGTGTGCCTCCCAAATAATCTAGGCACGCTCACTTGAAGGAACACAAAGGCGGTCCAGATAGCATAATAATGTGTCTTGGAGGTGGAAATTAAGAAATTTGTTTCTAGCCTCTAGCACTTGGTATGTCGAGGCGAACTCTAGACCATTTTTGTATAATTTTTGACATCCAGAGATTTCTGACCATAAGGGTTGAGAACAATAGCAAGTGATGCAACTAGGGGCTGGCTAAGGTAGTCTACAACATGATTGGTGCTACCCTTTTTTATTTAATGTACAGGTGGAATTATTGTAGATATGTAGACCACTTCTAATGGTGATCATTCTACAATTTCCCCTCCCTTTGTATAAACTGAAGAGGTTGGTGATTGGTGAGGATGACCATCTCCTTCCCTAGAATGTAGTGCTTCCATTGTCTACAAGCCTAAATAGAGGAGTACATCTCTTTATCATAGGTGGGATACTTTCGAATTATATTAGAAATTGTCTCACTATGATATGCCACTATATGCTCGTGCTGGGTGAGGACTGTACCAATGGCATAGTTTGAGGTGTCTGTGTCGATTTCAAATGGTTTTTGCAGTTTTGTAGTGTGAGCATCGATGTAGAGAAGAGGCAGTGATTTAACTCAACGAATGTCTTCTCTTGGGACTCAGAACAGGAAAACTTTCCTTTCACCCCGCCATTAGTAATCTGACTCAAAGGCCAAGTGATATGGGAGAATCCCAACATGAACCTTTGGTATAAATTTGCAAGGCCCAAAAAGCTACAATGGTTCGTTAGAGTGGTCGGGGCTTGCCAGTCACGAATGACTTGGAACTTTCCCGGGTCCACATGCACACCACACTCATCTATGATGTAACCCAAGTATTGGACCTGGCTCATGCCAAAGGTGAATTTCTCCATGTTCGCACACAGTCTGTGCTATTGAAGGGTTTGAAGGATCTGTTGAATGTGTTGCAAGTGTTCTTCCTAACTATTTCTAAAGATGAGAATGTTTTCTAGATAAACCACCACGAACGAGTTGTCGAAGGGCTGCAAGATGTCATCCATTAGCGTCATATAAGCAGCAGGGGCATTTTTCAACCTGAAGGGCATAACCAACCATTCAAAAAGGCCTTCCTTGGATACAAATGTGGTCATCCATACATTTGTGGGCTCTATTGGAACTTGGTGATAACCAGACTTTAGATCGATCTTGCTAAAATACTTGGCCCCCTTGAGTTGGTCCATCAGGTCATCAATCTGTGGGTATGGATACCTGTTCCTAAGAGTGATTTTGTTTAGTTCCTGATAATCAATGCAGAACCTCCAGGTCCCATCCTTCTTTCTGTACAAGTACAATCAGTCTCCTACAAGGTGAGTAATTTGGTCAGGTGTGCCCTTTCTGCAGCAACTCCTAGATTTTCCGCTTGATCTCTTCATTTTCTAGAATGGAGAGGCGAGATATTGGCCTGTTGGGTAGAGGTGTTACAGAGTCAAATTTATTGAATTCTTGACCTGATAATGAAAGGTTATCCCTGTGGTTGAGGATAAGATGTCCCTGTATCCTTCCACGACCGTATCCACATGATTGTGATGCTTGGAGGAAACCTTCCTAGGGGCCATGGCTATGGCTATGACCTTCCCCTTAGTTTGAGAGTGAATTAGAAAGAAAATAATTTTCCCCATCTGTGAGATGATCTTACTGTATTTCTTAGCAGAGATCAAAGAGATGGCAGTAGGTGGGGCTACCTCTAGTATCCTGTATAACTTAGTACCCAAAGAAATAATAATAGAGCGAGGTCTAGAATCATATACTACATGTTTATTCCATAAGTATGGTTGTCCTAATAATACATCACAAACTTCAAGATAAGAAACATCGCACAATACTCTATCCATGAAGGGCTTGATGCTTTAGGGAGGGTGACATTGTTGGCTACCACAGAGATATCATCCTTGGTGAAGCCACCCGATGGTTTATTGCTGCAAAGGTGCTATAGTCGGCAAGCCCATCCACTTCATGATGTTTATTGAAATGAGGTTCTTTTGGCTCCCGTTGTCGACAATGAACTGTAATGGAGAAACCTTCACCCACATTTGTGAGTGGAATAGACATTCCCCCTCTTCTGGATCTTTAGGCTCAATCTTTTAGATCTTGGTGGTGGCCACAGTGGCACTGGGCTCCATGCCAATGATCTTCTTCCCTTTGTCATTCCCCTTGTTAGGTTTTGACTCAGAGTCAGAACATGCGTCAGACTTAAAAGCCATCATCTTGGCCACTAGTGACTGCTTGGCCCTACACTCACTTATGTTGTGAATGGAGCTCTTATGGAACTGACACCACTTTCTCATGTCCTTCTTTGTCTTTGTGGTTATGTTCTTTGATTGCGTCTTCATCAAGTTATCTTGGGTCACCCCACCTTGGCTTTACCATTTTCTCTGTGGTTTGGGGGCACCTTTCCCTTGCTTCAGATTTGTAGATCCAAAGCATTGCTTTTCCTATTTAATATTCTGATCAATCTTGACAGTGTATCAGTACACCATGTTGAGTGAGGAGATATCTAGGAACTCCATCTCATCCTAGATGTACCTGTGTCGAAAACTGCGATACTTGAGTACCAAATGTTTCTCAAAATTCTTGGTACCCAAGTTCATGCGAAGGGTTTGAAAAGAATTGGTAAACTCTTGCACATCTTGGTCCCTTCCCTATCGCAGTGTTGTCCACTCTATGTATTTATTCTCATATCTCTTGACAAGGTAGTACTGCTCCTTGATGGTGTCCTAAAATGAATCCCAAGTGGGTGTGTTTGAAAATAGTGAGGGTGTACTTTTATCCTTCTACTCATAATAGGTTTCCCACCAGTCCTTGACATGGGGGGAAACTTTGAGAAGAGAAAAAGTAATATTTTCCCAGCTCGAAAAATCACAAACAAAAAATATCCTTCTAGCAGATTTAACCATTTATCTACAGCGTCTGCATCTATTTGACTCTCAAATATGGAAATGTCAAAATTGACTTGTACCTTAAAGGGTGTGGCACTTCCAAAGTAGCTACTAGAAGTAGATGCATCATCCTTGGGTAGCTGCTGAAGGATCTGGGCAAAGTTGTCCATCATCACATTCCTCTATCACTCGAGGGATTCTTCGAGCAATACTTTAAAAGGATCTCCTGTCCCATCGTCTTTCTTTTCTTCCTCCATGGGAGGTCATTGAGATTTGTGAGGTTGGTATGGAAAAGGTTCAACCAGTTCAAGCCCTAACTCCTTATATCCCGACCTTGTTGGGGACATGAAAAGAAAAACAAAGAAAGAGCAGACTGCTCTGATACCACTAATTCAAATTTAAATAGGAATGCAACAAATTATAGATATAACCATAAATACAAAGATGTAGCAGAAATAACACGTCATTTCATTAATATCAAATACTGAAATATGCTTACAAACATAATGGAAATGAGACTAGCTCAGGATATGGTAGCTTATCTTTGAGAAACGATGTGGTGGCTACATGCCTCTGAACTATGTTACAATGAGGATGAAGGGCCTATTTGTTATTAAAACATGAGAAAACCCTAAAAAAAAAAACCCTAAACCCATGAGATGTAACGCCAAGAGTTTGTGGGCCCCGTTGGGGTTAGTTGGGTATCCAACTTCTCAGGGTCATAACTTGGTCATATTATCTCTGTTTGGCGCGTATGAAACCTTGTTGGAAATGTCCCTTTGAGTACTATAGTTTTTTCCATAGCCCCCTATCAAAGGTAATGTGCTTGCAATGGACCTAAAAAAACGTCATTTAGGGGGTCAAAACAGCTCCGGAAGTTCAGGACCCGAAAAAATGCAGAAAATAGTAAATGCTGAAATGAACAAGGAAACAAAAGAAACTAACTCGAGATCTATGTGGGATAGGTGGGTGGCCACCAATACCGACTTGGTTTACACACTTACCTAACTTTGCGTAGAGTTTGTGCTTTTGTAACAACTATAACACAGTCGCTAGATGTTTCTCATGCTCTTCGTTAGTTTTGCAATAAGAGAATATATCATCACAAATACGATGAAAAACTTGTCCAAGTATGGTTGCAACACCCTGTTCATCAAACACATGAATGTGGAAGGAGAATTAGTGAACCCAAATGGTATCACTATGAATTTT
Organism: Pinus taeda; assembly: GCA_000404065.3. Classification (NCBI taxonomy): domain Eukaryota; kingdom Viridiplantae; phylum Streptophyta; class Pinopsida; order Pinales; family Pinaceae; genus Pinus; species Pinus taeda. Next base: position 26,295 of record APFE031564255.1, read on the forward strand.
TAGTGCCCATATATCGTTCTGAAAGTCGTCCTATGAATATACTCCTCCTTGATTCTTGCTTGATGGTAGCCCAACCTCATGTTAGTTTTGGATAAGATTGTTGCTCCTCTTAATTGATCAAAGAGATCATCAATCATTGGAAATGGGTACTTGTTCTTAATGGTTACCTTGTTCAGTTGTCTATAATCAATGCATAATCTTAGAGTTCCATATGTCTCTTTCACAAATAATGTGGACGCTCCCCAAACAGACACAGTTGGCAGTTTTTCAGGTCTTAAACTTTTGGAGCCATTTTGAAGCCCTAAATGCTCCCCAAATAGACACACTTGGCATTTTTTTAGGTCTTAAACTTCTGGAGCCATTTTGAAGCCCTAATTTTATTTTTTTTACTTTTTTTTAGGAAAGTGGGGAAGCTTGAGTCTTGAACTTACATTTTCAAGTTGAATTTTCATTCCTTGGATAGATCTTTCTAATGAGGTATCACACACATCAAACGAAGATTATATGCAAAAGTTACAATCCTGGGGAGTTGATGTACAAATTTACGCCAACGAAGCCCACAATTTTGGTTCTTCATCTCCTAGGGTTAGGTTTTTGGATGTTTAGGGTTTTCCATTATTTCTCAATAATAAGTAGGCCTTTGAGCATCATTATAACATAGTTCATAGCCATGTACCCTACACATCTCTTTTCAAAGATAAGCTACCATCGCCCGAGCTGGTTTATTTCCATTTGTATGGAAGCATCTTTCAATTCTTTGATATTAATATAATGAAAAATTATTTCTCCTACATCCTTGCGTTTATCCTTATATCTATATGTTCTTGTTTTCTTGCATAAGTTCGTATCACTTGGCTATCCAATGACTCTTAGCCTGAGGCCTACGCCTTGCTTTCTCATAACAATGTTATAGCTTCTTAATGACGTCCTTCAAATTCTGGGGTTCCAATAATTCAATCTTATCTTCAAATACCATATGAAACCCACTGATGAACCTCTATATTTTTACCTTCTCATCCTTGATATATGGGACATATAATAGTAGCCCCAAAAACTTGGTGACATACTCCTCACTAGTCATCTGTCCCATTATGACTTCATAAAATTCCTTTGCCTTATTGGAATAGTAGCATTCGGATAGGAATTTCTCCTTAAAAAGCTTCTCAAACTCATCCCATGTAAGCTCCTCTTCGTGATGGGTCTAGTATTCTCTAGGTCCTCCCACTAGATATCTACCTTTCCCTTTAAACTGTAAGAAAAAACTCTGTCTTTCATATTTTCCGAGTAGTCGTGTATTATAAAGAACTTCTTAATCCCCAACTACCATTCTTCTGCATCTTCTTCTTATTTCACATCCTAATCGATTATGGGTGGCTTTACCTTTTTAAATTCCTTGAGCACAAGTTCCCTCTCCTTTTTCCCTAAGAGACTGTGGTGGTGCAAACAATGATGTTTATAGATGGAAGATCTAGATGGGTGCTTGAGTTAGGTGCCCACATTCTATCCCATCCATTGAGAGTCATGTATTCTAAAGAAATTATTTATCCCCAACAACCATGATTTTGCGTCTTCTTCTTGCTTCACGTCCTTAATGATTGTGGGTGGCTTTACCTTTTTAAATTCATTAGGCACAAGTTCTCTCTACTTTCTCCCTAAGCAATGATTGTGGCACACACAGTGATGTATTTGGATGGAAAAACTAGATGGGTTTCTCTAGTGAGGTGCCTATATTCTAACCCTACCCTTGGGAGTACTTAAAGATTCTCTATGTGGCATAATTTCCTCACTACCTTGTCTGGGCTTCTTTTGGGATTCGTTACTATTGGTATTTCTCTGTGCTATAGGAAGAACAAGATGGCGAGTTCAAACCAGAGTCAATGTGCCTTCTAGATAGGATGAGTTTGACGCTCGGGATCTAAGCTATAGAGCAAGTTAAGGTACAGTGGAAGCACTTTGGGCCAGAGGAGGCCACGTGGGAAATTTTTGATTCCATGAAAGCTAATTATCCTTTCTTGTTTGACAGGTAAAACAAGTATGTATAATTATAAATATTCTATAGAGTTGTGTGTACAAATCTCCATGAAAACTGTTAAGAACCTAGGAAATTAGGATTAGGAGATTTCTTTGTGAAGATAACTTCTTGTGAATCCTTTTTTCTTCTTTGATTTGCATATTCTTTTATTTATATTACTATAGTGTTCTTATTCATCAAACAATTTCCAATGCATAAACCGTAAAGCGACAAGAGACACAGAATATAGTCTATCATCTAGGGCCAAAACCTTTCTCACTTCAGAATAAAACCTCAAAAGAAATCCTCTCCCTTCCATTGCTTTTCTTTCATGCCCAAGTCAACACTAGTAAAACTTCTTCTTCTTCCTCCTTCTCATCTACCCTTCAACTTTGGCTTTCTTCTGCTTCAGACCTACACTTTATTTCATCCCTATTTCAGAAACCCTAGCATATGAAATTTGACCTTCAATATTATTCGCTTGAGGTGGAGAATGTCCTTCCTCAAATCAGCTTGAGGATACACGTGATCTCTCCCCAAATATTCATTCTTATGATAATTGAAATACCCAGGCCCTTTCTGCAATAGGTGGCAACAAATACTTGAACGTGTGCGTTATATATTAGCCGAAAACAAACCAAAGAAAAACTCTAATATTCCTTCTTTCTTCACACTAGCTATGAGGTTGTCTACTTTGACTGATTCACACTTCCTCTCAATATAGACCTTGACGAAAAGTATCTGCCTGAAATAATGTCGAGCTACCCTATTTATAGTGGTTGGAGCTTATAATAAGCTGACTTGAGAGAGGGTGAGCCAACATGTCTCTTTGTGTAGATTATTTATTCCATCTTGTAGCCAAATTAATGGAGAGGTCTTGTGCTTGCCTTGGAGGGCTTCCATACCTATTTAATGACTCATACAAAAGGTAACAGGCCCAAGAGGGGTCCATATATGAAATTGGCTCAATTTGACTTTTATGACTAGATAAAAAAACCTAAAGGCTCACAATGGGAACCATTACTAAGAATAAAATTCCTTGCTCATGAAACCGATGAGACAAGCATCACAATAATAATTTTATTTTTCTTCTTTTCATCATTTACATAAAATCACAATTACACATGTCCTTATGAAGACCGAACCTAGTTACAATTTTCAACACTCCCTCTTAACTAGGGAGGTATTCATAATGGTACTTGGTCATTCTCAATGTGAAGAATTTGTCATAAGAAAAGTCAGATTGGTAACCCATTTGTATAACATCATATCAACTAGAATTTTCACATAGAAAGGCCTTGACTAACAACTTGATATCTCCATGAGATCTGAGCATAATTTGTAACAACCCTGGGGAAAATTCCATGTAATAAAAGTTAAAAACAATAATCATGGTTGATGGGACACTTATTCCAAGCTGAATATTGGGCAATACATCCTAGGGGATGTTCATTTGTTTGTTTGTGGCTAAGAAAATTGGCAAAGGCAATGGCTAAGGCTTTGGAAAGGAAAAATGGATTTTTCAGCAAAATTATTTATGAAAATAATGGAAATTATGAGAAAAGGGAGGTGAAACGTCATAGGTTCCATGTGAGGAGGAAAATGAAGGAAAATAATGGAAAATGAAGAAAATAGAAGCCTCATTCATAAAAAGGCTTCTGACGATTAGTTCGTAACCTTTTGTTAGTTGATTTTTGGAGTTCTCTCATTAGTCTCTCTCTCTCTCTCATACTCTTGACACTTAGATTTTCTTGGAGCACTTTGGAATTGGAGAAAGAAAAGAAAAGAAGGCAAGAGGAAGCAAAGATCAAGCAGAGAAAGGTAGGATCAAGAAGCTACAACAAGCTTCATTGGAAGTATTAACTTGCATGTGTATTTTTCGTGCTAGACTTGGCATGCATGGGATTGCATGTGTTTATTTTCTACCATGGCATGGGTTTTACTAGGTGTGATAGTATTTTTTTAGCCTAGACTTGCCATTTCTTGATAGCTTTGATGAGACGGGTTCTCTCATTTTGTTTATGTGGATGGGTGGATTGGATTCGAAGTTGAGTGGGGTGGATCTCCAAATTAACAAACATATGGCCCGAGTGGCCCATGAAATGGACTGAGAATCACAAAGCCACTAGCCTAGTAACCCTTGAACCAGACTGTGGGTTGTGATAAAGCTAGATTGTCTACCTCAGTCTTCCTAGGAATCCTTTCCAGTGAATGGAGAGATATACGGTAAAGCCAAGTAGTGGATTTTCTCTCTGTTGGGCCTAGTGGTCCCAGGATGGGATGAATGGTAAAGCCTAGAGAGTATGTCTTGGTGTAGGGCCTAGTGATCCTTGGATTAGGTTGTGGATGCATGGTAAAGCCTGAGAGACTAGGAGGCACTCAAATTCCTCACAATGTAGGTGGATAATTTCGGTGGCATCAATGTTAATTAGTGTTTTTTATGTGTTATATGAGTCCCACATTCATCCTTCAAATATGTCATGGGGTCGATTGGTTGAAGAGAGACTTGGCTCAACGAATCTATGGTCGAGTGGAATGTGCTAGTCACATCTTAGGTTGGTTTATTGCATTCATTAATTATAAATCCATTCCCTTGATTTTCATGTGTAAGTGTTGTTAGTGTCAGTATTTGCAACATTCCTCCAGTGATCAAACATGCTCTTACAAAGTGATTTTAAGGTGTCAAGGTCAAATTTTGTCATTTCAGTGAGTCTTCAAGCAAAATTTGGTCACTAGGCATTAGGTCTAGGGTTTGATTTTACTCCTTTCAAATTTGTCCAAATGTCAGTCTATGTCATCATTCAGTTGAGTGTACCATCATTCAAAGGGTTTTCATCATCATGTCAAGTCCCACTGGGTCATTTTACAGCTTGTTCATGCTTCAGTTGTGCCTAGGTAAGGTTCATTTCCCTCTCCTAGGGTTTTGAAGGCAATTTCTCTTGGATGGTCAAATGACGTTTCTGAGAAATGAAAGATGAATTTGGAAACACTGTGAGAGGTTTTTGTCCAAACTAGGCCAAGGAAGAAAAACCTCCTTCACTTTTTACACAGGTGTTATGGTTTTAGAGAAATGTCAAAAATACAGTTGCCTTGGGAGAATTGATGTACCTCTAAAGTGACCTTGGGAAAATCAAGTTTTCTCATAGCTTGGTTGGCCAAATTACTTGCTGGATGCATCAAATAATAATTAGACATGAAGAGCTTTCCAATGAGCTATCATGAGTTTAATTTGGAGTTGAGGAAGCCCTTCACACGTTGACTGCAACAGCACTCTCCCTTTAGGCAGCCTCATTTTGCACATTTTGACCAGTCTTGAGAGATTTGATTTTTGACAAGGAAACTGAACTCAAAATCGAATAATTATAGTTGGGTTGGAAATAAGACTCAAAGGCCTTTCTAAATCACTATACTATACCCAATGTGGACATCGGGAAGGCCTCCAAAAGTCTCCTGCAAAATGCGCTACGCATAGGGTTTGGTGGCGCGGTGCATTGGGTTTGTGGCACGGCGCATAGAGCTGGAAGCTTGATTTCACTCAAAAACTCTCCCAAATTGAAAAATTTTCTCAATATTCTTGTGTTCAAGTAAGTTAAAATTTCTATCATGACCAATGAATGAGTTACCTTGGTGTTTATGGTGATTTAGTAAGAAAATTTTCAAACCCTACCTCCTTGCAGTTTTTTCTCAGAAACATTTGCTTAGGGTTTGCAGTTTGAGTTTTTTGTTGTCAAGTCCACTTCATCACTCCCTCCCTGATTTATTCTCTAGTTTCATAAACCCATTCCCTAACTCCATATCCCTAATTATAATTAACCCTATATCCCTAATTCTCATTATCCTTAACCCTAGCTACATGTTCCTAAACCCTAATTACTGTCCCAAAGAACCTAAATACTATTCCTTAAACCCCTTATTCCCCATATCCAAAAATGACATCAACGTTGTCTTACCAATCAGACAAGAAAAAATCAAACCATTCAGTCCAAGAGCAACAAAGAAGAAAAGCAGAGTTTCAAAGTGAAGTGTCAAAGTTTGCAACATGACAAATTGGTTTTTCAAATCAAGAGTTAAATCCTTGGCACATATATCATTTTTGTGTTCCAAGAGTTCATTTTCATACTAAATACATCAAAGAGGCAAAGTGGAAACATGGAGGAGCAACGCAATCAAATTGAAGGCAAACTGTGTGTAAAGTTTGGTGCATGGTGCATTGGCTAAGTGGCGCGACGCACTGGGTGCGTGAGGTGCATAGGGCCATTTTCTGCAGTGTAAAATTACACAGGCACGATGCACATGGTGCGTGCAGTGCATTGGGTTTGGTGCACGGTGCACAGGCCTAAAATGCTAGTTTTCGGTCATTGCTTCTAAAACTCAAATTGACTCATTTTTTTCTGCTCAAATGAGTTCACGTGACCCTCCAGTTCTCATTTAAAAATGTTTGAGATCAGTTTTGAGGATTTGCATGCCAAAACCAAACCCTATCACCGTGTTGATATTTGCTCCATGGTTTTGAAAGTAGATTTTTAAAGTTAGTCTTGGTGCCAATCTTTTCTATTCCTCATTTTTTTTTCCTCCCCCTCACTATTAATATTACCATTACACCTCCCCTATCATTCCCTATCACTATCACTCTCCCATATCTTGCAGAGAGTCCATAATATCCCAAGTCATTTCCCATTCATAGAATCATTTCATTTCCCATTATTTTTCTTTTCCCTATATCATTTGTAAAATTCCCAAAACCTCAAGTTACCCAAACAGTACCCAAACATTTAAATAACTGTCCATTTTTCCTACATTTGTCAAAATTCTAAAGGGCAACTACCCTATTTCCCATAGTCTCTCCCACATTTGGAAATTGCACCAAATTCTCATTCTTCATATCATTGAAGCCAAACAGACTTTGAAACACCATGAAGGCGAACACTGATACATTATTTGACCAAGACAATTACTTTACAACTGAAACTGCATGCACCAGGAGGACATTGAAACGGTGTAAAAGGAAAGATCAGCTCCGAATCTTGGCCGCAGCCTCTTTGGCTGAGCATGATACTTGATGAGGCACCTTCAATCCAAATTTCAAGGAATTTGGAGAAAATTTTGTCATTTTTGATTTTTTTTTTTGTCACAAAACAGAGTTTTCTGCCCAACGCGTAGCACCACTTAGCACGTGGTTATGATTGGGACATGTTTTGGAGGAAAACTTGATATTTTTGGGTTTGTTATGATAAATTATGCATGATTAGGAATGGCCGAGAGATTTCATCAAGTTCTGGGTGGCATAAAGGGTCAAAAACACCTTGAAAATGGCCTTTCTCCCACTTTTGCCACACACAGGAGGCAGTCTTGGGAGATTGGATATTTGGAGAGTCAAATGGACACCAAATATAGAAATTCCACTTGGGTTGGAAATTAGACAGGCAGGGCTTTCCAATGAGCTATCATGAACTCAATTTGGACTTCGGGAATTGCCTCACAATTAGCTCCAAAGTGTCGCGATGCATAAAGAATTTGGGCGCGACACATAGAAATTTGACCTCATTTTCACTCTTCACCTCAGAAATTCGACCAGTTTTGACTAGTTTTACTTTTTGATGTAACTGTTGATCTACCATGATGTAATTTGATGACCATGATGTAATATTGGCACATTTTTACTTTTTCTAGAGGATTCATTCACTAAAAAGTGAAAATTAAATGAATGAATCTGTTTCCTAGCATATAGAGGCAAGTTATTTGATTTCCTAGATTTTAGTTCCTTGTTTAGAATTGGTTGAAATAGCTCCTAGAATGATGAGCTTGACCCCTAGAGGCATGGGAAGGAGTTAGGCTTGTCTATATCATGTAATTTCTCAGTCATTTTCAGGGTTGGACACTTG
>APFE031564255.1:34254-58862 GCA_000404065.3 Pinus taeda
TTTCAGGGTTGGACACTTGGGATTGCTTGGCACTTCATTGTACATTTGATTTCTGCATTTTTGGCAAAGAAAAGACCAGGGTTTTGCAACACTTGTTGGGATCCCTGTGGCTCTGTGTTTTGATGTTGTCTTTCTTCATGTAATTGTAATTTTATTGATGTTTTATGTATGCCATTTCCCTTCTCTTTGCTTCTGAGATTAAACAAATTGAGTGGCAAAGGTAGAATTCATTGGCTTGTTGTGCTCTACCTTAAACTTTTGTTTAGTTTTACATGTTTTCATCTGTTTGGAGAGGATTCTTGTGGCCTCTTGCCCTCTTCAGCTCCTTAGTAGTCTTTTCTATCCATTCATTTAATCTAAAGCATCAAAACTACTGGCTACCTTGCCCCAACCAGAACTCTGCAAACATTTGGCCTCATCCCTGGACCCAAATTTGCCTTTCCCTTGATTCCAACAAAACCCCCAAAAAATCAAATCAAATCCTTGCAATTCATACCTAGCCTAAGATTATTTGTTAAATCAGTCATCTCAAGCCCCATCTAATTATCTTTTGCTGAGATTGACCCGGAGAGATCCCTCTCCTATCCTGATAGGGCTAGCTACCAGGCTGAGCATGGTTTGATGTGGACCTAAAAGCTTACCTTTTCAGCCTGAGGTAAATCTAGGCTATAACATAGTGGCGACCATACTGGGGAAGCAAGTTTATTTTCATTGTTTGGCTTTGTAGACTATAGACGGAGCCTGAATTTAGCTAGGTAGCCTTCGAAACACTCTTGCTTTGCATTAGTGAAAGTAGATGAAAGCTGCTTCAGTCAATCTCCGGTCTAGTTTATAAACTGAACATCTGATCTAAAACGATCACCCGAGTACATGTATCAAGTTCAGATCTGATGGTTGATGGTGGACAACGCTCATACATAAGAAGGCTGAAATCATTCACCTGGTGACTCCTGTAAAGACTCCACTGGAAGACGAACTCTTTCTCTGAGAAAATGGAAGGATCTTACACAAAGTTCAGGTATCCAAAGTGGAATGGTATTCAGGATCTAGTTTTCTTTCTTGTCAATTACATATTTGCTGTTCTTGAAGCTGTCCTGAAAGTTTTTCAAGATTTTTTGTGTGATAACGGTGATCAAAATCTTCACTCGACCTATTCAAAAAGTTTAAATACTGAGTTTCTCTTTGATCCTGGCCTCCTTACTTTTTCCACATCTTATGATGATTCTCTTCAGAGTGATGAGCCTAAAGAAAACAAAATTGATCCCGTAGCTCTTGTATATACTCCTACACCTTTTATAGTCCTAGATAGGTATAGAACTCTTGTTTTTCCTTCTGTACTCCATGCTTTCCCTACAAATCATGATCTATATCTTCCAAGATTTGATGGTGAACGCGACAACATCACTACCAAGAGACATGTACTGAATTTTGAGTCTTTCCTTGACCTTTTTGAAGTTGATGAAGAAGATGTCAGTATAAGGCTTTTTGCTCTTTCTTTGCAAGGCAAAGTCAAGAGTTGGTTCAAAACCCTGCCTAATGCGCACATCTCAGATTTCCAGCAGTTCATCAAAGTTTTCCTCGACGGGTGGGTGGTCAGACAGAACCCTTTCTTCATTGTTGAAGAGTATAACCAGCTGAAAAGACAACCAGGGGAGACAATACAACAATTTTTTGCCAGATTTAACCAAGTATATTTTTCGATACCAGCTGATATAAGACCTTCTCCTAGATTTTCTCTCTTGCACTACCCGGGTGCGTTTGATCCGGAAATGGAGTTTCAGCTGAGAGATAGGAATCTTGCAACACTTGAAGAGATGAAGAACAGTGTAGAAGATGTAGAGGCCCATTTGTTGATCCGAAGGGCAAAGTTAAAGGAAGAAGAGATGAAAAACATAGATCCGGAGGAATCAACTTCTCTAGAGGTAAAGCTTGATGTTTTGGTAAGTGCATTGGAAGAGATTATGCAAAAGATCACCACAAGGAATGATTATGATGTTCAAGCCCATGGCTCGCTGATTGAAGAAGAACAAGTTGTTGATCCAAAACATTTTCTTTCTTATCCCAGTTGTCACAGATCTGATAATGATTGTTTTATAAATCCTCTTGGAGAAGAGAGAGCTGTTGATATGACATGCATGCTTGATGATGTCTTTTATACCAATGATTTGCCTCAGTTTGATCAGTATGGTGATGATTATGTTCTCCAAATAGAAGCTAATCTTGCAGACAAATCAATAGCTAGTTTGTGGGAGGAATACGTTCACTTTCAATAGCTCCAATACAATATTCAGCCATCACATATCAGCTATGACAGTGAGGAGGATAGTGAAGCAAATTTTGAAGTAAGTGAAGGATCTTTTCCATTTTGTTTTGCTTCGTTTCAGTTCATCAAAGACAACATTCATGCAAGCAGAAATCAACTATCAACAAGTCTTGATCTCGACCATCTTGAGGGCAATGAAAACCTTGGTCAAGACTTCTCATATTCATATTTCCAACCCCCAAATGCCATTGATTGTCAAGTTGCACATGAAGACATGGAAGCTGGCACATATGATCAAATGACACAAGAAGATTCCCTACCTTTATGTTTTGAATCATTTCAGTTTTTGAAAGGTAAATTGCATAGTAAATCTTCAAATGAGCAGCCTGTAGGAAATCAACAATCTCTCAGTTTTAATGTGGAGGATGAGACAGATAGCGAAATTCTTGAGTAGGTTATTAATGAGAAATCTTCCCCTAAAATGATTGATACAATGATTTTGGATACAAAACCCTCCCTAGCACTAGATTCACAGCCACCAAACATAATTGGAGATCAGATTATAGATGAAGGTGTGGAAGCTGAAATACATGATTTAATGATGCAAGAGGATTTTGTACCCTTTTGTTTCGAAGCATTTCAGTTTATAAGGGAGAATCTTCTTAATATCTCTAAAGGAAAAGATGAACAACCAGTAGGTTGTCATACAGTTTTAATGGATACATCGTAGCAGTCTTCTCAAATTTTTGATGATCCTATTGCTCGTGTGTTGGATGATGTTTGCTGTAAAAGTTCTTACCCATTGGCTAACCATGTGCCAGAAAAAAATGTTGATAATAATCTTATTCAAAAGTTGCCTTCATTGTCTTGTTTAACAAATTGTTCATTGCATAGCCCATACCAAGGTTTGCAATCATATGAGGAGATTGATAAACGAGACTTTTGTTCTGTTTGGAATCATCAACAGAGTTTGGTTATTCATGAAATTCAGGATCCATTTGACAGCCTGCTGCTATCACTAAAGAAAGACAACACAGATGTGAGGAAAATCTTAATATCCAGCTATGAAGATTACTTGGACCAGAGCAGTAATGTGTTAATGGAAATCAATAACGATGTTTATGAAGATCCTTTCACAGTATTCTTGAAGTCATCCAGTCAATTCATGCTTTGCAAGTTTATCAGTAGTCAACTTGATTTCAAGTTTCCATGGGAGTTTCCTTTTGATTCTTCCCTTTTCCTGCGCATCAGAAAGCATTTGGGAAGAAATCAAATACCAACTAGGATGCTTACATGGTTGCATTAGTTGTTCCATTTCACTTGATCGGGTGGTGAAAAGAACAATTAGAGTAAGTTTGTTGAATAAGCTCAAATATGAGCATCTTTCGAGTTTGTTAGTTATGATTTAGTCATGTTTGGTTTTATTATGGTTTTCAGTTTTAGTCTTGAGTCAGAGTCAGTTTGCATAATGTTAGTTTCCGTGTTTTGACTCCATTTCCCAATGGATGAAGGCATTGTTTGCTCTTCCAAAGATCTGTAGTTCTTGGCACCTCCAAGGAGCTACCATCCCCATTGGAGCCAATTTTAGTGTCAGTCTTTGCAACCTTCCTCCAGTGATCAAACATGCTCTTACAAAGTGATTTTAAGGTGTCAAGGTCAAATTGTATCATTTCAATGAGTCCCCAACCAAAATTTGATCACTAGGCATTAGGTCTAGGGTTTGATTTTAATCCTTTCAAAGTTGTCCAAATGTTAGTCCATGTCATCATTCAGCTGAGTGCACCATCATTCAAAGGGTTTTCATCATCATGTCAAGTCCCACTGGGTCATTTTACAGCTTGTTCATGCTTCAGTCGCGCCTAGGTAAGGTTCATTTCCCTCTCCTAGGGTTTTGAAGGAAATTTCTCTTGGATGGTCAAATCATTAGAAAAACTTGTATCCTAATGTTCATACACCTTCCCCTATCCTTAATGTACCTTATTAAACACTTCCCATCACTGAGATCCCCCAAATTCCTCATTTTCGCACATACCCTAGTTTCTTGTTACAACTTGGAAATTTTCTAGGCTAGGCCTGTTTTTTTCCCTTTTGGACCCTTCCCCTCACTAAATCTTTGAAATTCTACTTTCCACTACTTCCTAGCATCCCTCCCTACTTCCCAAAATTTTCTCAAAAATTTAGAAGCCCCTTATCCCCTTCATTTCGCTTCATTTTGACAAATCCCCTGTTCCACACTTCGGGGTAGGTTTTACTCAAATGATGCTTCTGAGCAATAAAAGATGACTTTGGAAAAACTGAGAGAGGTTTTTGTCCACAATAGGCAAAGGAAGAAAAACCTCCTTCACTTTTTACACATGTGTCATGGTTTTAGAGAAATGTCAACAATACAGTTGCCTTGGGAAAATCATGTTTTCTCATAGCTTGGTTGGCCAAATTACTTTCTGGATGAGTCAAGTGATAATGAGACACAAAGAGCTTTCCAATGAGCTGTCATGAACTCAAAGTGGAGTTGAGGAAGCCCTTCAAAAATTGACTGCAACAACACTCTGCCTTTAGGCAGCCTCATTTTGCACATTTTGACCAGTCTTGGGAGATTTGATTTTTGATAGGGAAAATGAACTCAAAATTGAAAAATTATAGTTGGGCTGGAAAGACGACTTAAATACCTTTCCAAAGTGCTATACTTCACCCAATTTGGACATCAGGAAGGCCTCCCAAAGTCTCCAGCAAAATGCGCTATGCATAGGGTTTGGTGGCACGGTGCATTGGGTTTGTGGCGCGACGCATAGAGCTGGAAGCCTGATTTCACTCACAAACTCTCCCAAATTGAAAAATTTACTCAATATTCTTGTGCTCAAGTAAATTATAATTTCTCTCATGACCAATGAATGAGTTACCTTGGTGTTTATGGTGATTTAGTAAGAAAATTTTCAAACCCTACCTCCATGCAATTTTTCCTCAAACATAGTTGCTTAGGGTTTGCAGTTTGAGTTTTTGTTGTCAAGTCCACTTCATCACTCCCTCCCTGATTTATTCTCTAGTTTCTTAAACCCATTCCCTAACTCCATATCCCTAATTCTCATTAACCCTATATCCCTAATTCTCATTATCCCAAACCCTAGCTACATGTTCCTAAACCCTAATTGCTGTCCCAAAGAGCCTAAATACTATTCCTTAAATCCCTTATTCCCCATATCCAAAAATTACATCAAGGTTGTCTTACCAATGAGACAAGCAAAAATCAAACCATTCGGTCCAAGAGAAACAAAGAAGCAAAGCAGAGTTTCAAAGTTTTCAACATGACAAATTGGTTTTTGAAATCAAGAGTTAAATCCTTGGCATATATATCATTTTTGTGTTCCAATAGTTCATTTGCATACTAAATACATCAAAGAGCCAAGGTGGAAACGTGGAGGAGAAACACAATCAAATTGAAGGAAAACTGTGTCTAAATTTTGGTGTGCAGCGCGTTGGCTAAGTGGCGTGACGCATTGGGCGCAGGTGGCACATAGGGCCATTTTTCGCAGTGTAAAATTACACAGGCACGACGAACATGGCGTGCACAACGCGTTGGGTTTGGTGCATGGTGCACAGGCCTAAAATGCTAATTTTCAGTCATTGCTTCCTAAAACTCGAATTGACTCATTTTTTTTGCTCAAATGAGTTCATGTGACCCTACAGTTCTCATTTAAAAATGGTTTAGATTGGTTATGAGGATTTGCATGCCAAAACCAAACCCTATCATCGTGTTGAGATTTGCTCCATGGTTTTGAAATTAGAGTTTTAAAGTTAGTTTTGGTGCCAATATTTTCTATTCCTCATTGTTTTTTCCGCCCCCTCACTATTAATATTACCATTACACCTCCCCTATCATTACCTATCACTATCACTCTCCCATATCACTTGCAGAGAGTCCCTAATATCCCAAGTCATTTCCCATTCATAGAATCATTTCATTTCCCATTATTTCTCCTTTCCCCATATCATTTGTAAGATTCCCAAAACTTCAAGTTAGCCAAACAGTACCCAAACATTTAAATAACTATCCATTTTTCCTACATTTGTCAAAATTCTAAAGGGTAACTTATCACTTGACAAGACCCCACTGTCCACACTAGCCTATCTCCCATACTCCCTCCCACATTTGGAAATTGCACCAAATTCTCATTCTTCATCTCATTGAGGCCAAACAGACTTTGAAACACCATGAACGTGGACACCGATACATTATATGACCAAGACAATGACTTTACAACTGAAACTGTATGCACCAGAAGGACACTAAAACGGCGTAAAAGGCAAGATCGGCTCTGAATATTGGTTGAAGCCTCTTTGGCTGAGCATGATACTTGATGAGGCACCTTCAATCCAAATTTCAAGGAATTTGGAGAAATTTTTGTCATTTTTGATTTTTTTGGTCACAAAAAAGAGTTTTCTGCCCAACGCGTAGCGCCACTTGGCATGCGCTTATGGTTGGGACATCTTCTGGAGGAAAATTGATATTTTTGGGTTTTTTATGATAAATTATGCATGCTCAGGAATGGCCAAGAGATTTCATCAAGTTCTAGGTGGCCTAAAGGGTAAAAAACACCTTGAAAATGGCCTTTCTGCCACTTTTTCCACACACAGGAAGCAGTCTTGGGAGATTGGATATTTTGAGGGGCAAATGGACACCAAATCCAGAAATTCCACATGGGTTGGAAAGTAAATAGGCAGGGCTTTCCAAAAAGCTATCATGAGCTCAATTTGGACTTCGAGAAGCACCTCAAAATCAGCTCCAAAGTGGCGTGACGCATAGAGAATTTGGGGGCGGCGCATAGAGAAATTTGGCCTCATTTTCACTCTTTAGCTCAGAAATTCGCCTATTTTTGACTAGTTTTACTTTTTGATGTAACTATTGATCTACCATGATGTAATTTGATGACCATGATGTAATATTGGCACATTTTTACTTGTTCTAGAGGATTCATTCACTAAAAAGTGAAAATTAAGTGAATGAATCAGTTTCCTAGCATATAGAGGCAAGTTGTTTGATTGCCTAGATTTCAATTCCTTGTTTAGAATTGGTTGAAACAACTCCTAGAATGATGAGCTCGACCCCTAGAGGCATGGGAAGGAGTTAGAATTTTCTATATCATGTAATTTCTCAGTCATTTTCATGGTTGGAAGCTTGGGATTTCTTGGAACTTCATTGTACATTTGATTTCTGCATTTTTGGCAAAGGAAAGACCAGGGTTTTGCAGCACTTATTGGGATGCTTGTTGCTCTGTGTTTTGATGGTGTTTTTCTTCATGTAATTGTAATTTTATTGATGTTTTACGAATGCCATTTCCCTTCTCTTTGCTTCTGAAATTAAACAAATTGAGTGACAAAGGTAGAATTCATTGGCTTGTTGTGCTCTGCCTTAAACTTTTGTTTAGTTTTACATGTTTTCATTTGTTTAGAGAGGATTATTTTGGCCTCTTGCCCTCTTCAGATCCTCAATAGTATTTTCTATCCATTCATTTAATCTAAAGCATCAAAACTACTACCTACCTTGCCCCAACCAGAACTCTGCAAAAATTTGGCCTCATCCCCGGACCCAAATTTTCCTTTCCCTTGATTCCAACAAAACCCCAAAAAAATAAAATCAAATCCTTGCACTTCATACCTAGCCTAATATTAGTTGTTAAATCAGTCATCTGAAGCCCCATCTAATTATCTTTGGCTGAGATTGACCGAGAGAGAGCCCTCTCCTATCCTGGTAGGGCTAGCTACCAGGCTGAGCGTGGTTTGATGTGGACCTATAAGCTTACCTTTTCAGCCTGAGGTAAATCTAGGCACTAACAAGTGCATTGATGTATATGTGGATTTTGATGGCTGATATGTTTATGGTATTTTTGTTCCTATTATGCTGGTTATATGTACATTTTATGACAACAACTATGTATGGATCTCATCATGTTTTTACTTGTACATGAATGGATAATGTGTTTACAACCAAATAGATGATAGTGCAGCAAATGACGTGAGGGAACAATGGTTCATAGAAATTCTTAGATAAGTATGAGATCCCTACACTTAATTATGTTTTTTACACTTGTAGGTTACATGTGGATGATGTGTTTGACAAAATTCCTGGCATGGCTAGTAGGGGTTTGGTTATGATCTTGTTCAGTTTATTGCTTTTATGTCATTCTTTCCCTATATTGTTTCTAATTCTAAGCTATTACTCCATTCTGGGTAGTGGCATGGTCCCTCAGCCTAAAAAAGTGGCTTAAAGCCTGGGGTTGTTGGCATAGAATTAGCAATTTTGGTCTCTGGTCATTTGCAGGCATTCCTATGAGAGAAACTTTAGGTTGCTAGTCACTCCCTTGCCCATAGCATGAGATCAACTATGGTCTACGAGATTTAGAATAGCAATGGGACCCAGGGATAGGTTGTCTGAGTGGCTGACTTGTCTCGTGAGGGTTTTTTTGATGATGTTGGATGAATGTGTGTGATGTTTGATTGATTCCACTTCCTTAAGGGCTCATGGGAGGTGGGATCCGATCATGGTAGCCTCTCATCTTACGTTTACCCTAGTTGGCATGGTTACTTGTGTGGATGTGGGAGGAGGATGTTACAGAGTGATATTAGAGCATGATTCAACTCTCAGACTAATGGGTGGTGTGTGTTGTTCATGCATGCATGTTAGTTGCATGTGTGCCTCTTACACTTGCATTTCACGTGCTTGTTTCATCGACTTGATGATTGATTATGGTTGTTGGTTATAGTAATGTTTCCATGGAGAATTTGATATTGATTTCGTGAAATCTATTTGTCATGAGTATGTGACTAGTTTCATATGGATTATATGTCAGTTACATGTTGATTTTATGTCACCTAGTTACATCCTTGTATGTTAGGTTAAATTCTTAAATATTTTATTACATGTATCAGTCTTTTAGGTTGATTACAAGAATTGATCGCTAGTGTTTGACTACATGTGTAGTTGATTAGGCATTTCTTATGCATGTTGTTAGTTGCATGTGGAAATGTGTATAATGGAGTAATCATTGTTGTCATGCATTAGGTCATAGCATGCATTGTTGATATGGCCTTGCATTAATGACTGGACGCTAGCTAGAATGATTTTTATGCATTTATGCACTTACTTGTTGTATATATATATATGCTATTATGTCTATGTTATACATGTATCATGTTGATTTGGTGATATTGTAGAAAACGTATCCTCCCTGAGCTATGCTGAGGTATGTTGATTTATTGCGATTTGGTTTATCTCACATATTATGCATTGCAGGAAGAAATATCAAACGACGACTAAGATGGTTGAGTACAAGGAGTCTCCCTATGAAACTAAAGAGAAGTATGGTGTTGATAATCCTTTTGATTTGGCAATTACATTGTGAAGTTTAAAGGAAGAGGTAAGGATTTGTAAGGTAGAGAATGATTGGATCATACAAGCACAAGAAAAGAAAGAAAAGGTTAATGTTATACTTCTTCAGAGTTTGTTAGACTTGTAGCAACAAGCACTGCTTTAGATCATCCATGGAAATGAGAATGGAACTAATGGGGCCTATGGCAGCAGGTCTCCTGGTAGACACAAGAAGGATAGATCTGATACAGTTAGAGATGGCAGGTTGTTGGAAACTTCAAATAGGAGGGGTGATGAGTACATGTACTATTCCAGTTTTTATTCTGATGGACATCATGATCGTCATCACTATCATCCTTATAGGAGGAATGATATGGTATAATTTATATATGAATTCAAGAAATAAAAACCACCTACTTTTGATGGAGATGTGAAGAATCTGGAAGATGTAGAGGTTTGGATACTTGGGATGAAAAACATCTTTGAGTTGCATGAGTACATAGATAACATGGAGGCCACAATATCTATCTTTAGTTTGAAAGGTAAAGAAAACATTTGGTGGGAAGACGTTAAGTGGGTCAGAGACATCAAGACATAAGACTTGAGTTGGAGGGAGTTCAAGTGAATTTTCAGGAAGAAGTACTTGTCAGAGACGTACTATGGTAGTAAGGCTAAATAATTCTATGAGCTAATGATGGGGTCAATGACAAATGAAGAGTAAACAACTAAGTTTCTGGATCTATTGAGGTATGTACCGTATCTTACTAATGAAAGGGACACAGTTAAGAGATCTTTTAGTGGTATGCCATTAACATTTAGTTATCAGATGAGTATGATGAACCTCCGTCACTTGAGGAAGTTATTGGGAAATTGAAGCATTTCTCTGTGCAGTCAAAGTGTAAGAATGAATCACAGCATGGATGGAATGGAAAAGGAAAAGGTAGAGGTAAATGGAAGCCTAAGAGGAGAGGGCCTCAGAATGAAGATGGGAAAGAGAATGTGGAACTACAAAAGAAGTTTAATGTAACTAGACTGGGGCATCGGTCATAACAGTAGCAACAACAACGTAGATGTGATGGCGTTGGTCGGCTCGAGTATTTGACATGTGGTGAGGAACAACTTAGGAGAGATTATCCATAACATCAAGGTGGAAGGCCTAATATATACAATGCACAAGGGGCACAGACTGTTGGAGGTGTTGGTCAGAGTATTCCACGTATCTACGTGGTCGTGGGAATAGGAAGGAAAAACACTAGGTATCTATCATTGAGATGGATGGTAAGTTCTATGACAAAGTTATTTCTATTTTGATTGATCCTGGATCTAATTATAGCTATGTTAGTCTTGACTTGGTGGATAAATGTAGTTTGAGTAAGGAATCGCATGCACAGTATTGGTTAGTGCAGTTGTATACAGGTACAAACAAGTGATTTGATCATTGGGTAAGAGCTTGCACATTTGATTTCAATGGTATGCCTACTGCAACACATCTAAATTTGTTAATGTTGGGATCATACAATATGTTTTTGGGCATGGATTGGTTGTATCTTCATAGAACAAAGGTAGACTGCTATGACAAAGCTATCGAGTGTGTTGATGACAATGGGGAACCAAGAGTCATGTAGGGTAAGAATAAAGCCACATCAGTTAGGATGGTGACAACTATGCAAGCAAAGCATAGCTTCATGAAGGGGTATAATCTAGTTGTAGTACATATTTCTAGTGATAAGGGTAAGGAGGCTGAGGATGCAGATGTGTTGAACAAGTATTCAATTTTACAATAGTTCAAAGATGTATTTCTTGAGGGCATTAAAGAGTTTCCACTTCATAGGGATGTAGACTTTTCTATTGAGTTAGTGCGAGGGCCCACTCAAACATCAAAAGAACCTTACAGGATGAGAGCACCTGGGTTAGTTGATTTAAAGCTATAGTTGAAGGAAACATTGGAAAAGGGATATATTAGGCCAAGTGTATTAGCTTGCGGTGCACTAGTCTTGTTTGAGAGGAAGAAAGGTGGTTCTTTTAGATTATGCATTGACTACATGTAATTGAATAAAGTGACTATCAAGAACATGTACCCTTTGCCAAGGATTGATGACTTGCTTGATTAGCATAAGGGAGAAATAATGTTCTCGAAGGTTGAATTGAGATCCGAATACCATCATGTACGCATCAAAGAGGAGGACATTTACAAGACTATGTTCAGAACTAGGTATGGGCATTATGAGTTTGTTTTTGTTCCATTTGGCTTAACTAATTCTCCAGCTACATTTATGTGCCTGATGAATAGTGTGTTGCATCTGTATTTGGATAAGTTTTTTATTTTGTTCATTGATGATATACTGGTATAAAATGAGGAAGAGCATGTCGAGAATTTAGAAATAGTGTTGAGGTTGTTGAGGGAGAATCAATTGTATGCTAAGCTCAACAAGTGTAGCTTCTTTCAGATTGACGTACACTACTTGGGACATGTTGTCTCCAAGGAAGGAATTATAGTATATCCAGAGAAGATGAGGGCCATCATGGAGTGGGTAGCTCCTAAGAGTGTGGATGAGGTGAGATATTTCATGGTTCTGGTAGGCTATCATAGGAGGTTCATCAGGAACTTCTCACAGATTTCTTATCCCATTACATCATTGCGGAGGAAAGGTAAGAAGCTTTAATGGATAGAGGAGTGTGAGGCTAGATTTGAGTAGCTTAAGCAGTTGTTAACACATGCACCAGTGTTACAGATTGCAGATCCAAACAAAGAGTTTATAGTGTGAAAAGTTTCCTGCAAGAGAGGACTTGGCGGAGTCCTTATGTAGGATGGACAGGTGGTATGTTATGAGTCATGAAAACTGAATGAGCATAACCAAAACTACCTGACACATGATTTGGAGTTATCAGTGATCATACATGCATTAAAGACGTGGAGACACTATTTTCTTGGTAGGAGGTTTGTACTTATGAGTGATTACATTGGGTTGAGGTATTTGTTTGACTAGACAAATTTGAACACCAAGTAGGCTAGATGGTTGGTCACGATCAATGAGTTTGATTTCGAGATCAAGCACATCAAGGGTAAAGGGAATAGGGTGGCAGATGCTCTCAGCATACAGGTACAAGTACAACACTTGGAAACTATGAGCTCCTGTGGGATAGACTTACAAGATATGATATTGCAGGTAGGTCAACATGATGTCCTGTATATGGAGATTGTGTGTAGGTTACAATAGGAATTGGTACAGGTGCAAGTACAGGTGTAGGTGAATAGGGTATGGATTATCATCTTCCATCAGATGGGTTGGTTAGGTTTCGAGGCAGGATATATGTACCAGATAACAATGAGCTCAATAAGGTTATCTTGAGGGAGTTTCATGTGAAACCTTATTTAGGTCACCCAGGTTATCAAAAGACACTTACAATGGTGAAGAGATTCTACTATTGGCCTAATTTGAAGAGGGATGTAGCAAAGTTTGTGGTGAGGTGTTTCGACTGTCAGTGAGTGAAAGAAGAGTGTAAACATCTAGGTGGACTATCATAGTTGATCGCTATTCTAGAGTGAAAATGGGAGGTCATTTCCATGTATTCATCATAGGGTTTCTAAAGACAGTGAAACAACATGATTCCATTATGGTTATTGTGGACATGTTGATGAAGGTTGCACATTTAATTATGGTGAACTCTACATTCTCAACTAGAGATGTAGCACAGGTATTCATTCGAGATGTGGTTAGTCTGCATGGTGTTCTAAAGAAGATTATGTCAAATAGGGATGCGAAGATCACTTACAAGTTTTGGAAGGAGTTATTTGCAAGATTGGGCACAAAGCTGACCTTTAGCATAACTTATCATCCACAGACAAATGAACAGACAAAGAGGGTCAACAATATATTAGAGGACATGTTGAGGATGTATGTGATGCATCAGGAGAGGAAGTGGGAAGAGTATCTATATTTGGTAGATATCATATACAACAACAATTAACAGGAGTCATTGAGGATGAGCCCTTTTGAGGTATTGTATGGGAAGAGTTGTAACACTCCTATCAGTTGGAGTGATCTAGTTAGTAGGGTATTGATTGGACCAGATATGTTGGAGGACATGGAACATGAAGTGCAAGTGATCAAGAAGCATCTAAAGGAAGCACAAGATAGGTAGAAGAGCTATGAAGATAGGAACAAGTTGTTCAAGGAGTTCCAGGTTGGGGAATAGTACTTGCGCATCAAACTGAGGAAGAGCTCCTTGCAGATTGGCTCATGTGCTAAGTTGGCACCACGGATTTCTGGACCCTTCAATATCATTGAGAGGATTGGGCCAGTAGCCTGCTGACTTACACTTCCTCCAACAATGAAAGTCCATGATGTTTTCCACATATCTTTTCTTAAGAAGTATGTTAATCACATTGATCATGTGATTGATTGGTTTCTATTATGGGTGTAACTAGATGGAGAATTCCAGCCAGAGCCTCAGGGTATATTGTAGTAAAAGGTTCTCATACTCTGAAATTGAGTAATCGAGAATGTTATAGTGAAATGGAAGCACTTTGGGCTCAATTAAGATACATGTGAGATGGCGGATCAAATGCAGGCTACGTATCCTTCTTTGTTTTCTGGTTAAGGAAAAGAACCTTCGATATGGTGGTTTGATATGTGCCTAATTGTGGTTTGGTATGCTTTATGATGGTTTGGTATATCCTTTATGATGTTTTGGTATATGCTATATGATGTTTTGATATATTCTTAGATATGGTGTTTAGTATATGTTTTGATATATGCTTTGGTATATGATTTGGTATATGTTTTTGGTATATATCTTTTGATGATGTTGCTATATGTACATATGCATATGCATGTAAATACTGCCATGAGCTATGTTATAAAGCTCCACTATGCGGTATTTTATCGTGTTGTCATGATGTTTTGTTTGAGTAGACATTTTATTGTAAATACTACATCAAGATATGTTATAAAGCTCGATGACCAGTATGCATTTTTTTCAGTGGTTTGCTGAGGTATACGTGTGATTGAACACCAAGGATGGTGTCCCACTAAGGAGGAGGGTTTTGTAACAGTTGATGAGCCCCAAAAATGGGTAATTATATGGGCTTATTTTGCCTCTTATTTCGACATAATCCACCATTCTCATTATTTTGTTACATGTTTTTGAATATATTTATGCTAATAGAGTGAATTGGGTTAGTCGCTTTGCCATGTAGTCTAATGTGTGTTTTATGCATATTTTTTGGACAATTTTGGACAAATACAAGGAATTTATGAGCAAATGGCAGCCAAACTCGAGAAAAATAGAGAAGAGGACTTGTAGGGGGTGTGTTCCCTTCATTAGTGACCCCTTTCCTCAAATCCTCCATCAGTAACTCAGAGCACAAAGGCCCACATTGATGATTCCAAGGGGCAGCTGAGCAAGTCAAGTAGGACTGTTGTTTATCTTCAGTTCTAAGAAGTTGAGTTCCTTGATTTTAGGAGGATTGTTGGAAGTACCCATTTGTATAAATAAGAAGGTTTAGAGCCTCCAGTAGGTTAACCAGTGATTAGTAGATTTTTTCACTTTTGTGCAGCGTTGTGTTCAACTCATTTTCGAGTTATTTTTTAGAACAATTTATGTAATATAACTGCTATTTTTGATAATAAAGATGAAACAGGTTTTGACCCAGCACTGATCTCTTTCAGAGGGCTGAAGCTCTTGGGTTAGGGCCCAACCCAAGTTGCCCAACACCTCCTACTATGTATTTATATGCTTTTGTTTCAATTCATGAGTTAATTTTTGTTGCATAGATTCATTTTACTTGGTTAGATTAGGTTTCTTTTGATGGTTAGTATAGTTGTTTTGGTTTCAAGTTGCTTAAGTAAGATGTCGCAGTGATAGAAAAATACCTAGAAAGGCCAACAATAGGTCTTGATCTCCTTTCTCCCTTCCTAGGACTATGATTTGAGGACAAGGCACTACTACTACCACCAAAAACACAGTTTTTGCTCTTCCATGCGACTACTAGTGTGATATTTTGATTTGGAAAAGTTGATATTGGTTTAGATTCAATTGATTAGATAATTTTCTATTCTTTTACCATAGTTCTCTTCCACACTTTTCTATTCATAAGGTACTGTTCATCGTTTTCAGTTTTTAGGTCAAAAATTAGGTCAAGCTAGAGAAATTTTAGTTTTTAGTTCTTTCTTTGGTCAGTTTTGATAAATAAATGTGTAGATCACTTGCAGGACATCTCAGCTCACCATAAATCCATAGAGCAGCCAACACCAGCTCACTTCTCATAGATTTCCCATCTCATTCACAACATTTCGCTAATCTACCCTAATTTCTGCATTTTTTCCATAAAGCTTCTTTCTTGCCATTTGAACAAATCCAACCATCACGTTCGTTCTTGATCTTCCTTGACAAGTTCTAGACACCTCAACACCTTAACCTAGCCTTCAGTTACCCTTTCTTATCATTTTTCCACCTTCAAAACTCTAAAAATAGCTCTCGACCCCCTCTTGTAGATCCTCCTATAGATCTCCTGCAGCCTCCTATAGAATTTCCTATGAGTGATTTTTCGAAGTCCAATCGCTATGGAAATCTCTAGAAGGGTGCTAGGGACTTCCTAGGACCTCTCCACACCTTCCTCCACCTCTACAACAACCAATTCTATCTTCCTTTGCCACCAAACCTCTGCATAGCCACAACCAGATAAATCACAAGCATAATAATTTCACATAAAAACACTCAAAAGTACAAAAAGATGATTTCTTCTCATTTCTTTTCAGAAGTAGCTTGAATAAATTAAGTTTACCTTTTTAGTAGTCAATGGCCCCCATTTCAGTAGTTTCCATCTCTTTTCTTACAAAAGTAGGGTTAGTGGGTAAACTAGGGTTTGCTAGGGCTTACTAGGGTTTGCGTTTCATTTCAGTTTTCATTCTCTTCCTGCAAGTAGAATAGCCCTTGCAGAGTTAGTTTCTTTTCATCATGGTTAAAGCTTCTTCTGAGAACTCATAAAAGTTGGCTTAAGCTCCTAGCAAACTTGCGCCAGCTAATCAAGTGACAACCTACAGTAAGAGCTAGTACTTCTGCATACAACACCGTCGCTTCCAAGTTTTTTACAAACTACTGGGTTGATGAAAGTAAAGTAGAAAGCTCCAGGAGTTACAACATTATTGCTGCAATACTGGTGCTCAACATCTGTTTGGTTCCATTTCCAGGGAACCATCAAAGTATTTCGTGATTACTACTTTATTCTATTTTCTACTGCAACATTATGCTAAGTAGTTTATTTCAGCAAAAGTAGAGTAGTTGTTTCATTTCCATTCTGTAATTTCAATTCTACAAAAGTAGATTAGTCATTTCCTATTTTCATTCCAATTCTACAATTTCATTTCAGTAAGCGTAGATTAGGCATTTCCTGCTTTCATTTCAATTCTGCAATTTCCATTTCATCAAGCGTAGATTAGGCATTTCCTGCTTTCATTTCAATTCTGCAATTTCATTTTAGCAAGCATAGATTACGCATTTCCTTGCTTTCATTTCAATTCTACAATTTCATTTCAACAAGTTTATTGCAGTCGTTGCAATTTGTCGTTCAATCCATTTTAGTTTTGTAGGTGCAAGTAGAGAAAGAAAAAACAAAAATCGCCCAAAAAGAGATTTCCTTTCATGCCTCGTAGGAACATAGACAATTTAGGAAAATTCCTACCCAACACCCCCACCACATCACTAAGTCAACCTTCTCTCTTCTTTGGTGGCAGTGACCCAGAAGAACCTATAGGTGAACCTCCAGAGATATACGAAGATCCTATAACAGAACAAGAGCAAGAAACAATTCCTCCTGAGACCATGGCTGAAAACAAAAATGTTAGAGGAAATGGGGAAAGAATAGAAGGTGCCTTTCCTATACAGGAGACCAATGGGGACACTAAAATGAAAAACATAATTCCTTCAGCCTTACCTCACTTCCATGGATTGACTACCAAAGATCCTGATACCTTCTTGTTTGAATTTGCTATCCTCTGTCAGACCTATGACTATGCAGAAGATGAGTAGAAGTTGAAATTGTTTCCTTCTACCCTCAAGGATGCAACATTGCACTGGTTCATGGGGTTACCTGGAAACAACATCACAACTTAGGCTTAGATGCACCAAGCCTTTAACAAAAAATACTGGGACTACTATAGATCAAAGGATACCAAGGAAGAAATCTTCTGAATGACCATGGGAAGTGATGCGTCCTTAGAAGACTATGAAGAGAGGTTTTAGCTTAGTTATAAAAGGCCCAGGTGCACACTTGACCTCGAATATCTAAAGTTGGTCTTGCTCAGAGGAGTCCCTGAAGACCTTCTAGATACCCTCCATTTTTTGGCTGGGGGAGACATCTACTAAATACCTTATGATGACATAAAGACTGTTTTTAGAAACCATTCTAGGTTAGCCAGAATGAGAGGTAGGGCAAGTCAACCTTTAGCTAGTACATCCTCATCTAGTTCATTTCTTAGGAGCGAACTTGAAAATCGGTTGGAAGACTTCAAGAGCGAGATGAGGTAGACTCTTGCCATGCAAATGGATACCTTGCATATCAAAAGGAAACAAGAGGAAGCTGTGAGAGCTTTGACCATCTTCTGTCCCAGGTGCACTAGAAAGCATCTTAGGAACGAATGTCCATTGAACTCTATAGAAGTGTGTTCAGTCTGTGAAGAAGACCATCCTACAAATCAGTGCCCTTCCTTGCCTAAACTTAAAGTTGAATATCAAGGGGCCGAAGGAGTCACTGAACTACTCTATTTGATGAACCAAAGGAGGCCACATGGGCCCAGATCTTACTAGTAGGGAATGCAAGGAACATCCCAAACCTATTGCAACCCCAATCAAGCCACTTCCATGCCTTCTTGGGGTCCCCTTGCTCATCCTTCCTGGTCCACACCCCCTCCTTGGTCGTATCCACCTCAATACCAGGCTCCGCCAGTTGCTCATTTGTTTCACTCTTATGCTTAACCACATCCTCGGTGGAATTCAGTGAAAGACTCTAGTAGCTCAGTGGCAACAGACCTATAAGACCTAAGTCTTTTATCATTGGTAATAAAATTGCCTTTCACTTGTTGAATGACGAGGTCTAAGTCTCCTAAAATTGACACTTTCATGGCTTGTAGGGAGTGTACTACCTTGAGGCCTAATAGGAGAGCTTCATATTCAGCCATGTTATTAGTGCATCTGAAGTTTAGTCTATAGGCTCTGCCTTCTGCATGGCTGTTTTGTTTATTATGGATCCAAATTCCAGCTCCTGCCCCTAACTTGTTAACTGATCCATCAAATTCTAGGAACCACAGGATTTCATGTTCTAGGGGAGATTGAGTAACATCTCTGTGGTCTGGGCTTGTGAGTTGAAGTTTAGGTTGTTTATTTAGTTTGACTTCTGGGACAATCTTCTTATTTGGTGAGGTCAGTTTTGTTTCTAGAGGAACAGTTTGTTTACTAGAATCCTGCTCTTGTTTAGGTGTCTTGGTTTCATTATCCTTTGACTTGTCCTCTTGAACATTCCTATCTTTTGACTCAACCAATGTTTCTAAGTCAGGATTTCCTTCATTGATAATCTGAGCTGTTTTGCTTATCTGGATTTCTTCATTGTTTGTGTGGCCTGTATTGTCATTGAACAAAATGTATGAGTCTATGTCAGAATGGACGGCATATATGGGGAAGTTTTGAGGCTTTTCCTTAGTGCTGACCATGTACTTCACGAGCGATTCTCTGTATAGTCTCTTAGGTTGGCCAAAGACTATGATTGTAGCATATGACATGTCCAATTGCAGGGACCCTTGAAGTTTAGCTCCCCAGGACCTTGATAATAACATCCCATACTTGGGTGGGATGTCAACAACAACCACATCCATCAAGATTGTTTTGTTTGGGTATTGGACTAGGGATACACATAAGTCCTTTATTAGGCCTAGACATTTAGCTTGTCTGGAATCAAATGAAAACAGGTCTTTGTATGGCCTAGTAATATCTAAATTCAGCCTTTCCATGATAGATTTTGTCATCAGGTTATGAGATGCCCCTGAGTCAAACATTGCATTGTGTAATATCTTGTCATGGGTATGCAAGCTAACATAAAATGGTAGTATCCCTGTGCCTGTTGTTTTCCCATCAACCTTTGGACCAAATAGTAATTCAGGCGTGTCATCCAACACATTTACATTGTCTTTGTTTTGATTTAGTTGAAGGGACTTCTCAATCTGTTGTTTATAGATATCATGTTTGGCTAACTCTGCAAGAGGAATGGCTATTTTTAATTTGCCTATTTCAGCCTCCAAGTCAAAGGGTTTTTCAAACTGGGCCTTAATGTTGTGGGTGACCACCTTTTCTTTATTTGGCAAAGTTTCTTCTTGATCTTGGGGCTTGTGTTTTTCATTCACCTCTTGAGGCTTTTTGCTTGGATTTGGTTGTACAGAAGATACAGCTTGTGGATTTTGTGTTTGTTCAATAACTTCTTCAATAGTTACTTCCTTTGTGAGTAAATCAGTTGCATTCATTGGTTCTGTTACTATGGCACTCTTGGGATGCAGTCTATCCTTGGTTTTCTCAGGCTGTGTTATGTTTACAGTCCTGCTTCGTAGTTTGTATTGTTTATGGACTTCATAGACAGCTGTGTCATAGCCTTGTTTGAAGTCAAATGATTCACCTGAGTTTGTTTGGAATTGTTTACTATCTTCTTCTTCATGATCTTCTTGACTTAGGAAGACTTGGTGCTCATCATTAAGACCCATTAGGTCGATATGGGTATCATCCACTTGCTCCTCTGATGTTGATATTTCAGCATAGTTTTCTTGAAATGGAGGTCTTATTTCTGGATCATTATTAGCCTTACCCACATTAGGGTTCTGATTCCTCCTAAAGTTAGGATTCCTGTTGGAGTTGTTTGGTGATGCTTACCATGAAGACTTCCTTTCCACAGATTCTATCCTGTCGCCCAACCTCTTCATACCATAAATTATTGCATCTAATTTCTGGTCAAAGGCTGAGGGTTCCTCTTTAAAGGCAACTCTCTTTTCTAATCTAGCCCCATTCCTCTTAGCAATCAGGTTTGCCTCAACTATGACAGCAACCTTCTGAACTTCTTCAAGGGTTTGGGGGTCTCTTTCTTTTAATTGGTAAGCCATATGAGGGTTAAATCCATCTGGGAATTTGTATAAGGCCAAATCAGGGGGAGGTCTTAGGTTTTGGGGTATTGCATTATATACATTATTGAACCTAGCACAGTATTCCAGAACTGTCTCTTGAGGACCTCTTTTAATCATATCATATTCACCAAGTATATGTAGGGGATCCTTATTTTTCTCCCATCTGTTTGTGAAAGATTGGTAAAGCTCATCCGGGGTGGTGATGGTATTTGCAGGAAGTGATCTGAACCAAGTTCGAACATCACCTGTTAAGCTTTGGACAAATATTCTCATCCTCACACTGCCATCATCTATCTCATAGTTTTCAAAATGATCCTGCATTCTCTTAGCATGCTGAATAGCAGAATAAGGGCCAGTGGAGTCAAAATATGAGATTTTGGCTTGGTAATCCTGAGGTAGAGCCATAGGATTGGCAGGTAACTGCAGAGGTGCATACCTCATAGCCATATTTACAAGGTTTTGGGGATTAACAAGTACAACTGGGATAAAAGGAATAGTAGGTACCACAGGGGTAACAGGTATGGAAGGATTTAGAATGTTGGTCAAGGGAATATGTGTGGGGGAAGAAGATGTGGGTGGAGGGCTTTGAGATGTGGATGGGGAACTAGGGGAATTAGGGGTGGAACGGAATAGTACTTTGATTGGAGTGGATGTGGGGTTGAGGTAAACTGTCTCTGGACTAAGGTCAACAGGACTATCTGGTCCTTGCTGCTTCTTAATGAGTTTGGAGATTGTATTAGGATTTTCAAAAATAGTTGGAGGGTTTGGGTCAGGATTGGCCCTAGTGTACCGAAGGTTCTTCTTGGGAGCCAGATTCCGAGCTAGTCCTTTTAAGTTTTTTAGAAAAGATTTGTATTGCAAGGACTGGACAAGAGTTTGAAAGCCTCTGTGTATCTGCAACTGGGTATAAAGGATATCTGAGACAGCTCTTCCTTAAGGCTGCAAATGATATAGGAACAACTTTTGAAGGCTTCTTGACTGATATTCAGATTTTAAGTGAAATTTCTGGTAGACATACAGTACTCTCTAGATCCTGAAGTTCCCCAGCAGAGTCGCCATTTATGTTAACACCCAGGTTGTTCCCTATGACTCCCAAGGGAATATGGCCGGGGTAACCACTAACCAATCTTTGGACTACAGCTTCTAGCCCAGCTGTAATCAGAGAGGGCTCTCTCTGTAAGGTTTGTCACTATTTTTATGGAGTTTTAGGCTAGTTATGAAGTAAAGGTTTGTTTGTTTTTGTTTGGTTGGGAGGATGTTTTCTGATAATTTTGTAATGTTCTCTGCAGGTAAATTAATGCATTGGGCAATGGGGTCTGTAGCTGTTGTTTCCTTGAGATCCTGGTTTAGTGCAGCTGGAATTACAGGGCCTTTATATATTTCATAAAACAAATGGTAAATTGTGAAGGTGAAGTGTGAATCAACTAGTGAAGAGCAGTTAAGAATTCTTCACTGAGCTGGGATGTGAGAAAGGGACCTATTACTCAGGAGCAATACCTGAATTCCTGAAACAATAGATCACTGTGCTGATATAGTGTGAAAGGTAGGAATTAAGAATTACACTTTCATTACCATAACTGAAGAAAACATTTATAATAGCTTAGATTGAGTTCAGGGTAATCTGTGATTAAATCTTGAGACTATTCTTTTTCCTTGCTATTAGATATTTAAAACATGGAAAACGTGAATGATATATGAAGGATAACAAACATATAACAGAGAGTAACAAGAAAACTTATTAAGCCATGAAATACGTAGGAATCCTGCAACACTCAGCCATACACCAGCAAGACATCAAGAGACACAAAGCTTTGGAAATCCCATCATCCTTGGTATTAATTCTCTGAAGATTTACAATAGAAGAGGAACAGAATAGATATGAAGAGATTTCTTACATCCAATGTCCAACCCCTGCTAACAAATGCGAGGGGGAATATATAGAAGTCTATTACAAAATATCTCAGGGATTGAGTCATCTGAGAGGGAAAATATCTTCACCAACTCGTTCAGAGATTGCAGATGAAAAGTTATTGCAATCTTTAACGAACTATAAAAGCTCTTAACTCCTGTTAGAACAATCTTGACCTTCGGGGCTCACGGAGTCGGTTGAGCGTTTTGATATAGCTTCTGAATGACGTGTCTGTGCAGCTGTAACTTCCTGTGTCTTCTCGGCCCTGTCACCTGTGACTACTGATGCTGTTGTGGTCGCCGAATACCTGTGCTGAGTTGGCTCAGCCTCTTTCTGCATACCTGCTGATGTGTCTTTGTCCTGCTGTGTATGAGATTCAAAATATTTTCAAAAGGCAAAATCACAATTACTGACTTTGGTTTAACAGTAATCGTATCAACTCTTCCCATACATCTGATGAAGGCAACTGATGTTTCAAAATTGACCCCATGGTCTCATCAGCCTCTGTATATTTATAAAAATGAGGGGGCTCATCAAATAAATGTGTAATTTCACTCCTAATAAAAAATAGATTTTCTACTCTATTAAAGAGAATCTGCCCTGTTACTGGTCCTGCTTCTGTTGATGCACTAGCTGCCTCTGAAATCTGAGTTGTTGCAAAATTATTTACTCTCTTAGCATATTTCTCATGTGAGAGTAACTTTCCTGATGGATCCAATGGGCTAGGAAACCCCCTGTCCTGTAATGCCCTAAACTGTTCTGGAATTTGTTAATATCTGCCTGCATGTCCTGGGTTCTTCTTTCCAGGGTCTAAATCAGGTTTCTTAATGTCAGGACTCTTTTTATTAGTGAGATGGTCTCTGTCCTATTTCCAATTCCCATTTTTATCAGCTGGGAGCTTGTCCTGTAGTTTAGCACGTCTATCATCCTAGTGGCAATCTCAGGTATACTGCCTAGAGATGCCCTTGCCCTTTGTATCTCTTTGCGTGCTCTTCCAACGAGCGTTATTTGCTCATGGATGGCCTCTATATACTCCCATTGGACTGTTATAGACTGGCCAATATTGCCCCAGATGACCCTTTTAAGCTCTGATGTAACTTTGTCCAGTGTGAGCTCTTTTTCTAGCTCAGCAATCCTTTTCTTGAGGGCCTTTACCTCCCTCTCTCTTTCAGCCACATTCTTTTTTGACTTGTCATATTTTTCATTTATTTTTGCCAGATTGTCCTGGGCTTGGCGCAGCTCAGACATCTGGGACTCCAAGGCCTAAATTTCTTTCCTCATCTTCTGCATGTCCAGGCTTTCAGCCTTCTCTGTTGTTGGTGCTGAGGTGTCTGGGGCTGCTTACTACACTTGTTGGCTGGGAGGGGCAGTGTCTTGAGGGGTTTCCTCAAGATTTATTGTTTCTGGAGGTGGTTGTGAGGTTTGCCCTGCCTCCTTTTGCTGCAATGCTGCCTCTAATGTGGCCTCTGACTCCTGTAGCTTTTCCTGAGTTTGGATGAGCTCTTTGTATAGTGTCATCAGTAGAGAAGCTGCATCCTTTTCCTGCCTCTGCTGGGCAACCTCTTTTGTTTGTGGGTGAAGAGTTGCTGGGATTTTTAACTTCTTTTTTAATGCTGCCATATCAGCATCCCTTAGCCTGAGGACTTCTTGCACAACCTTAACATCTTTGGGATCATGCCCAAACTCTATTATAATTTATTCCAGGGCTTTGATCCTGTTGTCCTTAGCTTGAGAGGAAGCCTTTTCCATCTCAAGCTGTGCAGCAGTATTGTTCAGGCTATTTTGCAGCCTGTAGTTGACTATGGTCTTGTCAGCCAATGTGGCATAGACCATCTCACCCGTCTGTTTATGGAGCTCTATTTGATCCATTGGGTGGATGTCTTTTGATAGGACCTCCAAATTGGTCCTGATGTAGTC
>APFE031564255.1:85443-101007 GCA_000404065.3 Pinus taeda
GGAACCTTAGTTTCTCTGCCTAACTACTGATCTGCCAAGATTAAACAGTTTGGACAGATTTCTTGCTCTATTCTACAAAAAAAATTGAAAACATGGCATGATCCAGATTAGACTGTTGGGTCATCCATCAAAACTTTAAGAGGTATGAAGGCATGTACACACCTTGTCTTTTCTTGAAGATATGGGATCTTTGTGGCCGCAAAGCAGAGCATATTTGGCACTTGAATTCACCAATCATGAAATATGAAACCTATTGGTATAGGTATCCAACACCACCCTTTCCTAAGAGATTAACTAGAACCACTCAACCAACCCTATAAGAAATTGAAATTATGGGAGAATTAAAACAATTATGTGTAAAGATACCACTTCTCCAAGCCATAAAGGATGTGCCTATATACAACAATATGATCAAGGAGAAGTGCTTCAGGCACCCAGGCAGGCGCAAGGGAGATGCTCCAAATATCAATGTCATAGGACAACTGTCCGACCTGATGTTGGGGTAGGTAACCTGTGTGAAATATCTAGACCTTGAGAGTCCTGTAGTCGATGTCCACATCAATGGCACCGTAATGCCCCATACCCTGATTTATCTTGGGGTTTCCATTAATGTGATTACCAAGGACACTATGCTCAAGCTCAACCTTCAGGGCTCCCTAAGAAAGACCACAACAGTATTGCGGTTAGTAGACCGGTCCACCGTGACCCATGAGGGGATTGTGGAAGATGTAATGGTCTCCATTGATTCTTGGGAGTACCCTGTTGACTTCCTAGTTCTCCAACCAATGGCAAAGCTCACTGGGTATCCTCTCATCCTGGGAAGACCTTGGTTGGCTACTTCAGATGCCTACATCAGTTGTTGATCTGGGAACATGACAGTCAAGAATGGGCATATGTCCAAGCAGCTAGTCCTATATCCTCATGCCCAACCTTTGTTAGAACATGATTTACCTCTCTCATTGGAGGAGGAAGATGAGGATGAAGTCTATTCTGCACCATTGTGGATAGTAGAATCTTCCATGGGGGGCCCGCAAACTGAGGATGGCCTTATTGAAAACTTGATTTAGAATCCACCCCCCAGTGTGTTGCCATTAGAAGAGATAGTGGAAGAAACCCAAGCCAATCCCTTAGTTGATCTCTGTGTGGCTGATCCAACCTCTCTTTGAGTTAATAATATGGAATTTGGCCTCGAAAGAACCTTGAAGATCAACTCATCCCTATCCACCGCTCAGGAGAAAGATCTATGTAGCTTATTGAAAAACAACTTGGATGCTTTTGCTTGGAGCTATAAGGAGATGAAGGGAGTCCACCCTTCAGTCTGTACCCATCACATTTACATTAAAGAGGATTGTAAACCAGTCAGGTAGCCTCAAAGGAGGATGAATCCAGCCCTTAAGGACATTGTCAAAGAAGAACTGCAAAAATGCTTGATGCAGGATTCATCTACCCTATCTCTGACAACAAATGGGTCTCTCCTTTAGTGCTAGTGCCAAAGAAAAACAGGAAGTGGAGAATCTGTGTTGATTATCGGGAACTAAACAAGGCCACCAAGAAGGACCATTTCCCTTTGCCTTTCATAGAACAAGTGTTAGATGGCCTGGCAGGGAAGAAGTTCTTCTCCTTCCTAGATGGGTTTAGCGGGTACAACCAAATCCAAATCAGTTCAAAAGACCCAGATAAGACCACTTTCACTTTTCCTTTGGGTACTTTTGCATACACGGTTCTTCCCTTCAGATTGTGTAATGCTCCTGCCACTTTCCAGAGATCAGTACTAAGTATATTTGCTGAACTAGTTCATGATTCAGTGGAAATCTATATGGATGACTTTACCCCTTATGGTTCTAACTTCCAGGAAGCTTTGACTAACCTGGGAAAAGTTTTAACCAAGTTCATTGAAATGAACCTATCCCTCAGTCCCGAAAAATGTGAATTCCTAATGACTGAAGGGACTGTGCTAGGTCATACAATTTCTTAGCAAGGATTACAGGTGGATCCCAACAAAATCGCCATCATCCAAAGGGTTCCACCTCCTCAAAAGGTAAGAGATGTTCAGAGTTTCCTAGGCTTAGCAGGGTATTATAGAAGATTCATTGAGGACTTCAATAAGCTAGCCTCTCCATTGTTTGGTATTTTGGGGAAAGATGCTGAGTTCATATGGATTGACAACTGTCAAGAGGCTCTGGATACCTTGAAAATTAAATTGGTGACTACCCCAATTTTGAGAGGTCGAAACTAGGCCCTACCTTTAGACATTCATACAGATGCCTTGAACAAAATGATAGGAGCAGCCTTAGGGCAAGTTGGTGAGAAGCTACCTTATGCCATATATTTCGTATGTAAAAACTTGTCCAAGGCAGAATTAAACTATATTGTAATCGAAAAAGAGCTCCTAGCTATAGTACATTCCCTAAATAAGTTCAGACACTACATCACTAGCTATCAAACATTTGTACACACTGATCATGCTGCAATTATTTGATGAAAAAACTAGATGTAAATGCTCCCATTATTAGATGGTTACTTTTATTGCATTAATTTGATTTGACCATTGTTGATAAACAGGGTAAGGAAAATGTTGTTGTTTATTTTATGTCTAGACTAGATCTGCTTGTAGGTGAAGAAGGAATGGTGGATGATCAAATGCAAGATAACCACCTATTTTCTCTCTAAGTACTCTCTCCATGGTTTGCTGATATAGCGAATTACTTGGGTTTAGCACAGTTTCTGCCACACATATCCTCAAAAGAGAAAAGCAAGATCGTGAGGAAAAGTGCTCCATTCACTTGGATTGGGGGC
The DNA here is from genome assembly GCA_000404065.3 of Pinus taeda. Classification (NCBI taxonomy): domain Eukaryota; kingdom Viridiplantae; phylum Streptophyta; class Pinopsida; order Pinales; family Pinaceae; genus Pinus; species Pinus taeda. The sequence continues at coordinate 88,240 of APFE031564255.1, forward strand.
AATCTCTTCAAACTTGGCCCAGATCAGATTTTGAGGTGATGTGTCGGGGAGGAGGAAGTTTTTGACATTCTCCTAACCTGTCATGATGGGCCCTGTGGGGGCCATTTTGCAGCAAAGAGGAATGCCTTCAAAATTTTCCACCCCTTATCATTCGCAAGAAAATGGATAGGTGGAAGTCACTAATAGAGCTTTGGAAGGAATTTTGGCCAAGGTAGTGAGCAGTAGCAGAAAGGATTGGGCAGAGCGATTAGTTGAGGCCACCTGGGCCTATAACACCACTTGGAAAACCACCACAGGGTTCATGCCCTATGAGTTGGTATATGGGAAGAAGACTTTGCTATCAATAAAATTTGAATATAACACCTTAAGGATGGAACTCAGCTGGAGCTAGATCTCAGCCGTGCACAAAGGGAAAGGTTACTTCAGCTAAATGGATTGGATGAACAGATATTGCAGGCCCTTCATTACTCAAAGGTAGTCCAACTTCAAAGGAAAATATGGCATGACAGACACCTCAAAGAAAAACAATTCCAAGAAAGATATTGGGCATTGCTGTATGATTCAAGATATAAAGATTTCAAGGGAAAACTAAGGACAAGATGGATGGGACCATACACAGTAGAAAAATGCAGACCATCGATGAAGAAGCGATCCCCATGCTCGTCAATGGGCATAGGTTGAAGATCTATGGGAAGCCCCTCTCCAAGTTGGAATTCATTGAAAATCTGAGTAGAACAGTGTTGGTAGTGGAGCAGGTCTCTGCATCCACTCCAATCACACCCTAGACGCAAAATAAATAAATAAATAAATAAATAAAAGATCCATGGGTGAAAACCTTCTGGAGGCACCCAAGGTAGGCAGTGAGGGTGAAAACCTCCTAGAGGCGCCCCATCTGTCTCAAAAAAAGAAGGAAAAAATGAAAAGAAAAAAGAAGAAGAAAAAAACAGACAAAAAGACAGAAAAATGATCTTCTTTCGAATGCATTGTAGATTGTAGGAGAGTCAGAGAAGGAAAACAGACATGCTCAGGCTAAATACACCCTTGATCATTCATTTCTCCATTGCCATTGTCCTTTCCTAGGCCCTCGTCTCACTTATTTGGGAATTTTTGCATCCTACAGGAAGCTCTATGCATTCTACAGGAGGCTCCTGTAGAAAGTACAAAGAGATCGAAATCAAGCTCAAAAAAGACTCAGAGGCCTAGAAATTTGTCTAGAATACCTATGGACCTCCCTACCACCGTTCTTCCTCCTAACTCTCCATTCCATCCTTGCAACACTAGATTTCCACTCGCTTCTTTCTTCCCTACACAGAAAACACAAAAATTCTGTTTCTTTTGTGTTTTAAAAAAATGATGAGGAATAAAACAACAACATCCTTAACTTGCTTGTTACCTAGTGCATACCAGCTATTTTTCCTTCAGAAGCTTCCTTTCTATCTCTTCAATCCTTTCTCAAACCTCAGCTAGAAATTTTAGAGGGATAAACAGTTATAGGAAATCTTGCAGGATTCCTGTAACAGTTGATCCCTTTAAAAAAAAGCTCCAGAGGCAGGGTCAGTGTAGCCACAGGTGTATATAGCGCGCGAGGAGTCGTCCCTGATCAAGAATATTACCAACATAAGATATTCGGTCACCAGTTCAGAAGCCATAAGCAGCCAACAGCAGCAGAAATCTAAGAACAAAGTGCCAAAGTTTGCACATGCAAAGCACGATAGTGACTAACAGGTAAGTGGATAAACCCGTTCCTCTATTGCATGAATATGATTTAGAAACTGCATGAACCATTGAGATGGTCGTTATTAAATGAAATCGGTGGCCAGCTAACTAGCCACCCTCATCCGGTTCGAACAAGCCTCGTCTAATTCAAACAACGTTCAGTGGATGCAATCGGCATGTGTATTCAGTCAACTTAGGAAGAAAAACTCAAAATAGGTAGTGGTGGAAGCGGATATCAGGTGGCATGAAGTATCATAATGGCACTGCAGTAGGGACCAACAGTCCAGATGGGGATAACATACCCTTCTTGCCACCTCACCTTGTCACCGCAGAAAATTCCATAAGCTTAAGTACGCTACAGTTGAAGCCTCCACCACCTTTGTTTTCATTTGCATCAATGAGTTCTCAGCTGCAACAACTTACATACCACCTTCAGAATCTCAAAACAGTCACTCTCTGCCAGTTTCAAAAACCCTTCCACTTATCGGGCTCTACAGGAGCAGAGACATAGTCTACAAGAGCCTTTCTACAGAAAGGCTAGTGAACAATTCTGCAGAGTAAAAATTTGGGATTTTGTGCCAAATTTGAGCTTGAAGAAGGTAGGCTCGGGAAATCCACTTTGCATGTTAATTATCTACAAAAGGTGGTGGATTTGAAACAAAGTACTGTGTTGAAAAAGAAAGGGAAAGTGAAAACGGAAGTCTGCCTGTGTTTTTCTGAAATATATATGCAGTCTCTCCATTTTACTCTCTGCACTAAAAGTCTGTCTTTTTCTTCCCTCTATTCTCCTGCATGAAGAAGCGATGCAACCATAGGAAATTAAGCCTGTGAAGCAATGAACTTGCATTGGGTGGTCTGCTTATTATGTGAAAGAAAAACACTGTCTTGCTCTTTGTGTTGTTTTTTAAAAGAAAAACTATTGATTTCCTCCAACAGCTCGAGAAGTAAAGTAAGGTTGAGAATATAGTTTGAAGGGCAGGAAAATTAACATTTATTTTTGTTCAAAGGAAGAAACATGAAAAACTCTCTCTGGTTGTAGAAAAAACCTCAACTGTTCCTCTATTTTCGAGTTTGAAAATTTGTTGCCTCCCTCCTCACCTGAGAATTTCCAGCAATCACTAAACATCATGCCAGGGGGTTTTATGAGAAAGAAGCCTCTTTACAAAGGCAAATTGGATGCCTTTCTTTGAGAAATTTCATGGGTATGGTGAGGAAATTACAAAGGAATTTTTATTGTCTTTGAAACCCCATTCAAAGACCCATGCTACAATCAGTTTCAGAGGTCTAACCACAGAACTTACACCAGAATTCATCAACATAATTATCGGTCTTCCACTTGGGCTCCACTAGACCAAAGAAGAAAAACCACTAAGACAGGTTGCTAAAATGACCTTTTTCCAGCCTGATGAATATCTTGTGGAGGATAAGAATGGGATCAGAAGGACAAATATACCTTATCCATGGGGCGAGGTCCGCTACTAGATCATGAAATATATCTCCTATGAGGGAAGATACAATATAGTCTATGGTTATCACTTCAGATTATTGCATGAACTAAGATATCGAATGGGCCTACCTGCATTTACAAAACTTAGTCTTCCATATTTTCTCCTCTAATCCTTGATAGAGTGTGGCACCAAATTGAATGCAGGGGTTCTAGACCAACTCACTCACCATGGGCTCATTAAATTGTTGGTGGAGGATGCCTTCCACACATACACAATCCCTATAGCCTGGGAAATTTTCAGGAACATGACTAGAGAAGATGACATAAAAAGTATCACTGATGATCCTAGTCCATTTGGCAGTGAAGAGGAGGAGCAAAAAGAGGAACTTGAGAAGGAAATCCATGAGGAAACACATAATATTCAATTAGAAGAGGAAAAAGATTAAAAACAAAGAGGAGAAGAGACACCTGATACACCCACAGTTGAACCTAAAGTAGTGAAGAAAACAACATCAAAAGCAGAGAAAAGGAAGAGGACAAGAACTGAAAAGAAGAAACCCAAGACAACTCAGAAAAAGATTACCATAGGAAAGGGAGAGACTCTGCAAGTAGAGGGGAAAGCAACAACAGAAACATCAAAAACTAGATCAGAGACAATAGGCATATGCAAAACAACAGAAGAAGAAGGAGAAAAACAACAAGAAGAAGTGTCTCCTGAGATACTAGCAAGAGAAGCGACAATTGTTCTTGTTTCCCTTAGTACTCCAGCTAAGAAAAAAGGGAAAAGAAAAAGACAACCATCTATGTACTTCAAAGCCAAAAAAAGCACCAGAGTCAAGATGGGCAAGCCTCAACCTCGTTCAAAATAACCCATCATCATTGAGGATGCACCTTTGTAACAAAGGAGGAATCTCCCTCCAAAATATCCATCACTTACGAGAGACGGATTCCGAAGACCTCTACCTGGAAGAAAAGGATAAAATTAATGGACTCTGAATCAGTCCTACAAGAGGCACAAACTTCTCTATAGGAGACATTAGCAAAGCTCAAGGAAACTAAAAAACTAGAGAAGAAGGCAGAAGAACAGTCCCAAGAAGATAAGGAAAAATAAATACTAGAGTGTGGACCTAAGCCTAACTTAGGCTCCTACTACAATCTTCTGGAAGCTGGGAAGATCATCCCACAAAATTTATAGTGCCCCTTTTCTTCGAGCTAGAAAAGGAAAGAGTCAGGACTCACACATGGATGCAGATTGCAAAATCTGAAGGGGTCAAAGACATAGGGCAAATGGAAGACATGTTGAAAGAGATGAGCAGAGAATTGAGCATGGTAAGACATACAGAGAGCATCAGAAGAGCTCAATTGTAGGAAGAAAATGAATTGTTGAAAATGCAGCTACAAGAAAGGGTACCTCAAGGAGGAAATGAGCTGTCAATCTTGAAAGGAAAACAACAAAGAGAGGGACCCCAGGCAGATAGTGAGGCAGCAGAGAGATAGCAACAAGAAAAAGAACCCTAGACTAACAGTGAGATAGTGATGAAAGAGAAACAGGAAAAAGAATCCTAGGCAGAAACTGAAAGTGCTGATTTTGAAAAGGCAACTACAGGAAAAGGAAGCCCAATTAGCCTGCATGGCTAGCTGGGAAATGGAGGCATTATAGTGCAGGAAACCAGCCAAATCATATGCATTTTACCTCAAAGATCAGTGGCTCCAATTTCAGATTAAAACACTGGCGCAGAGGGGCACAATACCATTACAAGATTATGACCAATTTATGCATTTATGTGATCACAGTTCAGCTGAGGATAAATCAAAGCTAGCAGAATTTTACCTACACAACATGGAACTTACTGACATGAATTTATGGGATCCAAATGCTACATTGGGAGATTTTTAGTTAATGGCTATGGCTTCTTGGATGAGCCATGAAGAGAAGAGAGAGATGGAAATTTAGAAAATGATGGCGAAAGCGCTGAGTGAGCCCCTGATGATTAGAGAAGAACCAGTAGAACCCTTGGCTCTCATCTATGCCCACCAACACTTGGAAGTTAATCCGCAAGTTCTCCCTGACTATGTTAACAAGCAAGCACAGGCTATTTCTTATTTTGACGATATGGAGAGATTGTTTGGTAATGATTGCATTCATGCTTGCATGAGAAGGTGGAATATCTTGCCACAAAGCTTAAGTATCGGGGAATATCACATCCCAAACAGGATGAGGGAAGCCATGAGGAGAGTGCCCTTGTATAAGCACTCAATGCAAAATTTGAAAGCCAACTGGATTGGTTTAAACTTCAGTCCTCCACTGCTGTTAGGACTATTAGAAGGTGATAAGGAGGAGGAAGAACAGAAACAATGGGAAGAAGTGGATAGGAAAGTAGGTTTCCATGATAAGGAGGAAGACATCACATCAGAGGCTTGGGATGTCAAGGAATCTTTCAGAGCTATTAAAGATGAAGAGTTAGATTAGTTGCTTAGAGGATGAGCAACCCATTGAGCAGGGGGGTGATGATGAGCCCCAGAAATGGGTAATTATACGGGCTCATTCTTCCTCTTATTTTAACTTAATCCACCATTCTCATTAGTTTGTTACATTTTTTTTAATATATTTATGCTAATAGAGTGAATTGGGTTACTCACTTTGCCATGTAGTCTAATGTGTGTTTTATACAGATTTTTTGGATAATTTTGGACAAAGAAAAGGAATTTATGAGCAAATGGAAGCCAAAATTGAGGAAAATATAGAAGAGGACTTGTAGTGGGGTGTTTCCTTCATTAATGACCCATTTCCTCGAATCCTCCATCAGAAACTCAGAGCAGAAAGGCCGACATTGATGATTCCAAGGGGCAACCGAGTAAGTCAAGTAGGACTGTTGTTTACCTTCAATTCTAAGAAGCTGAGTTCTTTGATTTTAGGAGGACTATTGCAAGTCCACAATTTTATAAATAAGAAGGTTTAGAGCCTTAGTAGGTTAGCCAGTGATTAGTAGATTTTGGCACTTTTGTGCAACATTGTGTTCAACTCATTTTCGAGTTCTTTTTGGGAACAATTTATGTAATGTAACTGCTATTTTTGATAATGAAGATGAAACAGCTTTTGACGCAGCACTGATCTCTTTCAGAGGGCTGAAGCTCTTGGGTTAGGGCCCAACCCAAGCTCCCCAACACCTCCTACTGTGTACTTATATGTTTTTGTTTCAATTCATGAGTTAATTTCTGTTGCATAGATTCATTTTACTTTGTTAGATTAGGTTTCTTTTGATGGTTAGTATAGTAGTTTTTGTTTCAATTTGCTTAACTAAGTTAATGCAGTGATATAAAAATATCCAAAAATTCCAACAACAGGTCTTGATCTCTTTTCTCCGTTCTTGGGATTATGATTTGAAGTCAAGGCACTACTGCTGCCACCAAAAACACAATTTTTTTCTCTTCCATGGGGCTGCTAGTGTAATACTTTGATTTGGAAAAGTTGATATTGGTTCAGATTCAATTTATTAGATCATTTCCTATTCTTTTACCATATTTCTTTCGCATTGTTTTCTATTGATAAGGTATTGTTCGTCGTTTTCAGTTTTTAGGTCAGAAAATAGGTCAAGCTAGAGAAATTTCAGTTTTTAGTTCCTTCTTTGGTCAGTTGTGATAAGTAAATGTGCAGATCACTTGCAGGACATCTCATTTCACCATACATCCATAGAGCAGCTAGCACCAACTCACTTGTCATGGATTTCCCAGCTCATTCGCAACATTTCGCCAATCTACCCTAATTTCTGCATTTTCCATAAAGCTGTTTTCTTGCCATTTGAACAAATGTAACCATCACATTCGTTCTTAATATTCATTGAAAAGTTCTAGACACCTCAACACCTTTATATAGCTTTTAGTTCCCCTCTCCCATCATTTTTCCACCTTCAAAACTCTAAAAATAGCTCTTGGCCACCTTTTGCAGATCCTCTTGTAGATCCCCTACAGCCTCCTGTAGAATTTCCTATGAGTGATTTTTCGAAGTCTGATCACTATGGAAGTCTCCAAAAGGGTACTAGGGGCTTTCTAGGACCTCTCCACACCTTCCTCCACCTCTACAAAAACCAATTGAATCTTCCTTTGCCACCAAACCTCTGCACAGTCACAACCAGATAAATCATAAGCAAAATAATTTCACATAAAAACACTCAAAAGTACAAAAAGATGATTTCTTCTCATTTCTTTTCAGAAGTAGCTTGAATAAATTTAAGTTTACCTTTTCAGTTGTCAATGGCCCCCATTTTAGTAGTTTCCATCTCTTTTATTGCAAAAGTAGGGTTTGTGGGTAAACTAGGGTTTGCTAGGGTTTGCATTTCATTTCAGTTTTCATTCTCTTCTTGCAAGTAGAATAGCCCCTGTAGAGTTAGTTTCCTTTCATCACAGCTAAAGCTTCTTCTGAGAACTCATAGAAGTTGGGTTAAGCTCCTAGCGAACTTGCGCCAGCTGATCAAGTGATAGCTTGCAGTAAGAGCTAGTACTTGTGGACACAGCTCCATCGATTTCAAGTTTGTTACGTACTACCGGGTTGATAAAAGTAAAGTAGGAAGCCCCAGGAGTTGTAGCATTGTTGCTGCAATACTGGTGCTCACCAACAACCCTGGTGAAAATTCCATGTAATAAAGGTTAAAAACAATAACCATGGTTGATGGGATACTTATTCCAAGCTAAATGTTGGGCAAGACATCCTGGGGGGTGTTCACTTGGTTGTTTAAGACTAAGGAAATTTGAAAAGGAAATGGCTAAGGCTTTGGATAGGAAAAATGGGAGTTTTGGCGCAATTATTTATGAAAATAAGGGAAATTAGGAGAAAAAGGAGGTGAAAGGTCACAATTTGCATGAGGAGGAAAAATAAAGGAAAATAATGGAAAATGAAGAAAATAGAAGCTTCATTCATAAAAATGTTTCTGAGGATAAGTTGGTAATCTTTTTTTAGTTGCGTTTTGGAGCTCTCTCATTATTATATATATCTCTCTCATACTCTTGACACTTAGAGTTTCTTGGAGCACTTTGGCATTGGAGAAAGAAAGGTAAAGAAGGAAGGAGGAAGCAAAGATCAAGAAGGGAAAGGAAGGATCAAGCAGCTACAACAAGCTTCATTGCAGGTATCAACTTTCATGTGTATCTTCCTTGCTAGACTTGGTATGCATGGGATTGCATGCATTTCGTTTCTACCATGGTATGGGTTTTTCTCGGTGTGACAGTATTTTCAGCCTAGCCTTGTCATTTCCTAATAGCTTTGATGAGATGGGTTCTCTCATTCAGTTTATGTGGTATGGACAGATTGGATTCAAAGCTAGGTGATGTGGATCTCCAAATTGACAAGCACATGGTCTGAGTGGTCCTTGAACCAAACTGAGGATCATGAAGCCACTGGCCTAGAAACCCCTAAAACAGACTATGGGTTGTGGCAAAGCCAGATTATGTGCCTTAGTGGGCCTAGGAATCCTTGCGGGTGAATGGAGGGATATACGGTAAAGCCTAGAGGTGGATTTTCTCTTTGTTGGGCCTAGTGGTCCTAGGATGGAATGCACAGAAAATCGTGAAGAGTATGTCTCGGTGTAGGGCCTAGTGATCCCTGGATCAGACTATGGATGCATGGTAAAGCCTAAGAGGCTAGGAGGCACTCAAATGCCTCATAGTGTAGGTGGAGAACTATGGCGGCATCCATGTTGATTGGTGTTTTTGATGTGTTCTTTGAGTCCCATATTCATGCTTGGAATATGGCATGGGGGTGATTGGAAGAAGAGAGACTTGGCTCAACCAATCTATGGTTGGGTGGAACGTGGTAGTCCCATCTTGGGTTGGTTTATTGAATTCATTAATGAGAAATTCATTCTCTTGATTTTCATGTGTCAATGTATTGATGTATATGTGGATTTTCATGGATGCTGTGTTTATGGTATGTATGTTCCTATTATGCTTGTTATATGTACATTTTATGAAAACAACTACGTATTTCTCTCAACATGTTTTTACTTGTACATGAATGGATAATGTGTATATGATCTAATAGATGATATTGCATCAAATGAAATGAGTGAACAATGGTTCATAATGATTATTAGATAAGTATGAGATCCCTACACTTAATTATGTTGTTTACACATGTAGGTTACATGTGGATGATGTGTTTCATAAAATGCTTATCATGGCTAGTAGGGGTTTGGTTATGGTCTTGTTTCCCTATATTTTTACTGATTCTAAGCTATCAATCCATTTTGGGAAGTGGTCTAGGATCTAGGCCTGAAAAAGTGCTTTAAATCCCGAGATCGCTAGCACAAAACTAGGAATTTTGGTCTCTAGCCGATGGCAGGCAAGCCTATGAGAGTGACTTTAGGTAGCTGGTCACTCCCTTAGCCATATAATGAGAGATACTATGGCCTAAGAGATCCAAAACAATAGCTGAACCCAAGAAAAGGCTGTCTGAGTGGCTGAATTGTCTCCTAAGGGTTTTTTTGATGATGTTGGATGACTATGTGTGATGTTTTGTCGATTCCACTTCCTTAAGGTAACATATGAGGTCGAATCTGATCATAGTAGCCTCTCATCTCATGTTAACTCCAGTTGGCATGGTTACTTGGGTGTATGTGGGAGGAGGATGTTACATAATTCTAGCAATACAAATGATGTATAAACACCCTCATCATTATCTCTCTTGCAACATACCCCGCTCGGGTTCTTAGTGTGTGTTCCACCAGGACTATTCTTGTGTTGGATTCCTAGTACTTAAAGAATAGTGGTCTTCTATGACTGATTTTATCTTGGATGTCCTAACTCATCCTCAAAGAGCATCAGATGCCAAATGTTTACCCAATCCTCCATTCTGTCTTCCCAAGTGAAGACAAGAATGACATGTATATCTCTCTCTCTTAATTCGAGAGGACATATATTTTCCAATAATGGAATGTACTCATTCCTATGAAAGGAATGTGCCTAAGCTCCCACTTGGCTTAGGAATTTTTCTTCCAAGTTTCTCTAAAGTAAGAAACTTATTTCCAAGTTCCCTCTTAATTAAGGACCTTCAACAACTTCTTAGGCGGAGATGATGGGAAAGCCAACTACTTGAATAACTCCTCTTCATGGTGTCATGAACTTATTTTTGTTATAAAGGAGTCTTCATGTTTCGGGAAATATTCATAGGGCACCAAAAATCCATCGCTTTCATCCATGATTCAACCATGTCATCATCAGAAAGTGATCTATCAATCCATATATGGTCTTCCTTCATGCCATGCTACCTTTTTTCATGCCATTTTCTATTAAGGATATTTCATCCTTCTTCATGTGCATCGGTAGTGGAATACATCCATAGATATTCCCTTGATGGTCTTCCTTCATGCCATGCTACCTTCTTCATGCCATGTTCTATTAAGGATATTTAATCCTTCTTCATGTGCATCGGTAGTGGAATACATCCATAGATATTGCCTTGATAGCCCTACATAAGCCCATCTAGATATTTGTTCAAAAATAAGAAATGAGCACTTAAATTAAAATTACCTTTGTGATGGTATTTCGTCATGACATCTTCTACTTTATATCGGCATCCTGTGTATATTGATAAATCTCCCAAAGATATATTATATAATATATATATATATATATATATATATTATATAATATATATATATTGTCAAGTGTCTCTTTCTTTTTTAGACTCCATGAGAGTCTTCATATCTTTCATGGAGATATCCTAGTGAAATATTCTTGGTCTTTGGATGTTGATTTCATTTTCCATCGTTGCATATCCCATAATATCTAAATCCTTATTTTCTTATACACATTTCATTTTCATGAAATTTTAATCATATTTACTCCAATTAATGTCAACCAACTAATATTACTCATGAGGACATATTATGTTGATTTCATCTAGTGAATGTGTGACCCATCCATTCCCGCATCCCTTTGAAGGAGGAAATCATTCATTTTGATCATGCTCTCAAGATAGAGTATTGATCCAAGTTACCTACAACTATATGACATGACTTTTCAATATCATACATACCTTATTTTCCATTGAGTCATCCAGAGGTCCCGTAACAAATTCTTTGATTGAAAGAGATTCAATCCCTTGATCTGCTTCACCTTGTATGTCATCATACCATCATCCCATGAATTCCATAGGTTTGGAATTATTTATGAAACACTTGCTTCCTTTCTTGACCAGTGAACCTTTCAATGAAGATTCCATCAAAGAACCTTGAGGATCTAGAGTATCCCCATCGAGTAGATGTTTCCTTTTGATAAATGTATGATTAAACTTGTACTAGATTACCCTTTTCTTTCTATTCCGTAAGTGCCACTTATTTTACAAATGAGGTTTCCAAGAGCTATATACTTCCATAGTTGACTACCATGCTTCAACCATGTTTCATGATTTTCCATGTTGATATCATGAGCTTTTTCTTTCAATGCTTTTATGATGTCATGATGCATATCATTATTTTTCTTAGTGACTCATGAGAGATATATCTTACAACATAATACTTAGGAATTTGGAAAGAATTTAGGTGAGGAAGACTATCTCATTCGTAGTACAGATCTCTTACTTCCTCTTTCTTGTATTTCTTCTTTTCAACTTCCTCTACTTCTTCGGTGATATGGGCTTCTTCTCTTCCTCTTTTGTTACTGTCCTTATTGATCTTAGGACAATCCATTTTGTAGTTCCCATATTCTTGAAACCCATAGCATTGAATATTAGGCATGTCCATTTTTTTTCGAGAACCAGACTTTCCAAATTTTGCCTTTCTTGTAGTCATTGTAGCACAAGCTTTACTTTTCTCACCTGCTCCCACATCGGATTTGGCCTTTAGTTTAGATTCTTCAACATTGGACAATGACCATAGATCCTGGAATGGAGTAGCTTCTTTCTTTCCATAAATACTTCAATTAAAGTTACCCCACTCCTCCAGTAGTGCATTTAGTTCAACTGTAGTAATTTCTCTATCAAACATGACTTCTCCCAAATCTTGTAGTTGATATCGGATTTTAGATATCCTCATAAAGTATGTGGCTTTTCCATATTCCCTCTTCCCTTTATTCATCGTTCGGTGATGATTCTTCATGAAGTACATGTTTTCTTGGAGTTGAGCGCCACAAACATCTTCAACATGATAATTAACCTTAGAAATATTTTCAACATTAAATGCACACAACAATATTCAAACGCAGCACCCAGTGGATTTAATATTTTGAAAAAATGATTAAATGCTATATGAAATCACTTTAAGGAAGATACGCTACCACAAGGTATTTCTATGTACCAAACTCTAGCATCTTCATCTAAATAATGCATGAAAATGTTCATTTTGACATCTTCAAAAACAATACCTAGTTGTTCCATGCATTCATGAAAATCCTTGAAGTGTTGCTCCAACCTTGTATCTATGTTTCCACTAAATCTAGGCAAAAATGTATACAATTCATGAATTCAAGGGAGATGATGGGGATAACCCATAATAGTGTTGAGTGTGGAGCCGGATTATCTTCTTTATTTGGAGGTATTGCCACATTGGACCCCAGTTTGTAATGTGGCGGCAATGCGCCTAGTTACTTATTTGAGAGGGCCCACCCAATAAGCA
>APFE031564255.1:116244-133760 GCA_000404065.3 Pinus taeda
GCACTCCCGGTAGCTTTAAGGAGCTAGAGAGGCCAATTTCTCGGCAATCTTTTCATATTTTACGAGTCAGATGAAAAGATCTTAAAGGGGACTCGTTTTTTGAGGAACGAGTGATAATTTCGGGTAGCAGTTGATTCCAGGTAAGGTTTGGAATTTTCCAATCATGGCAGTGTCACAAGGATGGCTAACAGAATCACTCATCGCAGATGTTCCTCAAAAGGGTAAACAATCAAATGGGGGCGTATGATCGACTAAAACAGAGTGGAGGTGATGATGATAACATGACCAAGGATCAAAAGCTGATTATAATGCATTCGGAATGGTTATTTACAGGAGATTGGTTCATTTTTTAATTAGCTTAAACTCTGGGGGAAACATTTGCTCATTGCTTAGGTTTAATTTTTAATGAGCTTCAACTTCACATAAAAGCTCCTCGTGCCAGTCATATAATAAGGAAATCTCATCGACAGATTCCATTTTTTATGGAGCTTGCACCTTTCGAAGCTTTGCTCCGTATCCTTTTGCATGCAAGCTAGGAACGACCAACTACTATCCTATGGGTTAGTTAACTACTAAGGTCAGATAGGAAAATTTTTCCTTTACTTCACCAGTGCCATTTCGCCCCTGCAAAGGTGAACAGTTGATTTTACCACTCACCCAACTTAAGCAGTTGAATTTAGCGAAACTACAGTTAGTGTTACGCTGGTCTCTTTTCACTTGCTCACAAAAGGTTTGCATGCTCCCAGGTATAGTGAAATAAGTTTCTAGGCTACCATATAGAAGTTATCGCATTTGCAAGATAGTCTCCATCCACATAGCAGACATAAACACTTCCTCGACTCAGTCCATTTGGACAAAGGTGAATCTATTTCCAATCACCTAACCTTGACGAGGGCATCTTATTCCGGTCTAATCCCATTGTTTGATACAGACGGGTGTCAGACCAATCATATATCCTTCGTGGAAACTTACCCTATACCCAAAGTTTTCATACTGGAACAGGCCAGGGTGCATGCCCCTTGGGTTTCAGTCATGTCCTCTCGAATTACTCGCGTTCTTCAGGTGGACAGAATGGAGATTGATGAGACATTCCTTGCATGAAAAGACCATTTAGGGATGGAATTTGACTATTAGCTATGTGTGAGCCGGGGAATGAAAGCTGGTCTATGAACTGGACCAGTTGGCCTTCATGTAGAAAACACATTACTCTAAAGAGTGAGGAGACAATGGCTCCTATGCTATAAATATAGTCGCGCCCAAGGAGTAGATTATAGTGTAGAGGTCCTTGGACTACCATTATGTTCATATAAATAGTTTTCCTTCTCAAAGTAATAGGCACATTAGGAAGGATCCCTAATAGTCGACTGGTTCCTTTGTCGAAGCCCGTGAGATTCTCACTTTAGGCAGAAGCGATGGTGAACCAAGCACTTTTCAAGCAGTTGAGGAAAGGATACTCACAGAAGCCCCTTCATCGATGATGGTACCAACCATGAGCATTCTGTAAGCTTGTACAATGATTCAGAATGGAACATTAGACGGTAGACAGGGTCTGCCTAGTAGATTCCAATCAAAGGAAACGACTAGGTTGCTTGGAGGTGGGACTGAATAGACGACCGGATATGACTCTGACGAACTTCCTTCCCGTGGTAAAGGAACAGGTAGATTGCCCCCATGTTCATCGGAGTCTGTGTTTACGAAAATATTTTGAACAATGTCATTCTCATTCTCTTCAGTGACTGTATCATCTGAAGATGGACCTTCTAAAGGCAAGACCGGGTCAACTGTCGCCTCGACCTTTTGACTTTCATCTGGTGTGGATTCAGAGGGTTTATCTTCAATGATAGATGCTTCGACTGACTACAATGGCGTGTCAGTCAGATTTTCAACCATTGATGGACTCGGAAAGAGTTTCTTATATCTAGGAGGAAGCCGTAGCAGTGAAGTAGGATGGTTATCCAAAACTCTTTTAGCTTCGTCTAGGAAGGGACAACGATGGACGACGTGATCGCCTTCACACAGTTTACAAGGAAATTTACATTTCTTTTTCTGTCCAGATACTTCGCTTTCACTAGTTGACGATTTACTTTCAACATGATTAGAGGTTGATGACACCAGATTGTGAAAACAAGGAGACCAATCCCTTAAGATCCAAGGGATGCAAGGACAATCTCGATGATAGTGGTCTCCTTTGCAAATGACACATGGAGATTTAGGCTTGGATGGTGCAGTGTGTGGATTTTCGCTAGATGATGCACGGTTACCCCTTTTTTCCTTTGGCTCCTTATTTTTCTTTTCCTTCTTCTCCTTCCCCTTCTTCTCCTTCTTAGTTACTTGATTTTCAGCTTTACCAACTTCATCAAGCGAAGAGGAAGGAGGAGAGGGAGAAACGGACGAAGTAGAAGGTTGGGGGTTAACTCTAGTATCATCTAGTTGCTGACTTGATTTTTCAGGAATCACGGTGTTCTGAACGACGGAGGTCGAGAAGAGCCATATTGGCAGGTCAATCGTCAATCGTGGAAGTGCCAATGTGGCCATATGAGGTGCACCAACATCTCCCCAAGAGGAGAAAGGACTAGGATTTCGTCCAAGGGGAAATCCTTGGCTGGTAGACTCCATTTTCCTCAACCTAAGACTAACACGAGAATAGTGATATTATTCCAGTTAAAATAAATTTTAGATGTTGTGACACAACTTGTTTTTTCAATTTTCAAGAGTCAAGAAAAAACAAAATATGACTCTAGTTGCCTTCAATTTTTAATGAGCCTGAAGTGCCAAGTGCTCAGATGGACCTTTTCCTTTAAGGAGTCTGAAAAGGAATGAAAGAGACTATTTTGGAAATCTAGACAGAGGGATTACCAAACCAATCACAAAACTGCAGAATATCTTTTATGGTACAACAGTCAATCTTCCCTAATGCTGTGTTCAATGAATTGCGATCGATAGGGCGGCAGACACAGATTCCTAAGGATAAAGGATATATCCTATTGTGGTCTCCCAATATATACTCGACGGTACGTGGGAGCACAAGTCCGTACTGGCACTTGTCATCTCAAAGAGGAGGAATCACCCAACGAACAATGAAAGCGATAGTTACCAGGCTTTACGACACCAGAATATGTCTCTAGCCTAGACTTCTAAATGTTGTGCGTTAGGTTCATAAGCGTTTTTATGTTCATTGAATTTATTTTACAGTTGATCTTGCTTAAGAAATTTACCGTTCAGGTTCACCACGTGATGTAGATATATAATTCCTAAAATGCAATCTAAGATGATAACCAATCGTTTAATCTTCTTTTTGCAATGAAAATCCTAGCTACTAAGGAAAGAGAAATGAGATTCTTTCAACATAGAGCACAGAGCACAAACTAGATGCATTGTCCTAAATCAAACCAACAAGTAGTCTAAATGCAAATGCACATGCATGTATTTGTTTTCAGCCTTCTTAATGTGTGAATGACAAGAAGAATGCTAAGTACAAATCTCAATTATCTTTTCAAAGTGACAGTACTAACAATTTTCCTTCAAAATACAAAAGGAAGATAATGACGACACTTTGCGATTTTGAATTGAAAACTGCTTTTGACACTTGAAAAACTACTAATTCAAATCACATACAAGAGTAACAGTATAATCGACCACCAAGAACAATAGGATTCTCTTCTATGACTAAAAACAACACTTGCGACACTTCCAAATCAAGAAACAACAGTTCAACTACGCTACTTCTTTGTAAAAGATAACTGAAAATGGCACACAATACACAAAAACATTCACAGTTCTTTGCACAATGGAGGCAGAATGATGGAAAGGAAGGGGGTTTCCATAGTGGTATACTGATCGCATACAACAAAACTCCTGAATAAAGTTGAAGAGAGTGAACAAAAAACCAAATTCTGGAAGTAGAAGAGGTATTGTCTGATCAGTGCACTTGTAACACAGGGAAAGTGCGATGCAGTGCACCTACTGCACACAGGAGGTGCGATGCATCCAGATTCCCAAGAGTAGAAGGTGCCATGGTCTAGGGACGAGACTTCAACTTGGTTCTTGGTCACAGTTTGCAGCTTAGTTCAGGGATTTAGGCCGAGCAAGTGATGTTCAGTAAATATAAATCACAGGGGTTGATCTAATGAGGTTAGTAGAGCCACTACCAAGGAAATTATAATGTTTGCAAATTGATTGTTCAGTTTATAAACAAAACCTGGAGATAGTCTAAAGTAGCATTGATCTACTTTGCACTTGCATAGCAAATGCAGTTCGAAGGCTAGCTGGCTTGACTTCAGGATCCATCTCTAAGTTTATAAAACAAACAAATATAGACAAGCAAACAATCTATTCGCTTCCCATTGGAGTCGCCATTTTGTTATTAGGAAATCTAGTATTCACTTGGAGCTTCTAGTCCCACTGAGACTGGTAGCTATCTTGGAAACAAACAAACTAAAACTTCTTTCGCTTTCCTTTATGAGAAGTAGATGAGAGGGGAACAAAGGACACCAACCTCAGTCTTGCGCTTGGTTCCTTGCTTCATTCCTCTCCCTTCTGATAGATCTTTGCCACTACTTCTTCATCTACCCAGCTTCAAAGATCTCCTATGGAATCAAAGAAGCATAATACTATCGAAGAACAGAGATCTACAATCATAAACAATACAGGACTAAATATGTATTGACCACACAAATGCATATATCATCAAACATACAAGGATGTGGAGGAAAACTTGAATAACTTTATTAATATCAATAATAGCAAAGAGGATTACAACCAATTGTTCTGACCCAATGTCATCCTCTCAGCATGAAAGCCCTTCTTCACCTCATGAAAAGCTTAGATCACCCAACACTATGATATTGCACCAAGAAACCAATAGCACTTCCTTACAGGATACAAGATTCTAGCTTCTAGATCTCTAGGATGAGGGATCCATATATAGATGATTGTAGGGGGGTGAGTCATCTTCTGGGATTTTGATTAGTGTCCTCTCTTTGATAGTTCTTGATTCCACTTGGAGATTGATGATCTCTTACTCATCCCTGGGCAAATTCAGAGAGGCAAGTGTCACAAGATAAGTTTCTAGAAGATTCCATGATCATCCAACTTGCAAACGGTCTCTGCCATTTGTCTATTCTCGCCCATTGCACCCTATATAAGGTCTTTCCAGTATGCATCGCACCTTTTACACTAAGTAGGTGAGATGCATTGCACCCTCTACACTGGGTAGTCTCTATGGTCCAGTTTTGACCAGTTCTGAGCAGTTTTCCATGGCGAACTTCTGGGAGATGATGTAATCAGCTGACCTTGTTCCTTTAGGATGTGAAGCAACACTTTTCAGGACTTAGAAGCCCTTGGTTTATGGACATGTATGATTGGGATTGCAGTGCCCAAAAATGTCTATAACAATGAGCTATGATATACTCATGTATGTGGAATGATGTATCACACTCGAGATGTATTGTAGACAATTTAGCAACAACTGTTTTTTTTTACGATGCCAGAACACGTGTCTAGCCTAGAACCACTAAATGTTTTTCATTAGGTGAAAATGCTCCATTAGGTAAATTCAGATAAATTTTAAGTTGATCTTCTTTAGAATTTTCCTTTCAAGGTTCACCACGTGATGTATGTTTGCAATTCCTAAAATGCAACGAATATGATAAGAATTCTTTTCATTTAATTAAGCAATGAAAACCTTAGCTAGTAGGGATAGAGAAATCAAATCTTTGACAAAGAGCAAAGAGCACATCTAATGCAATTTCCTTAGTTATTCCTTTCAAGAATTCACAAACTAGAATATGAACAATGCAAGTTTTTCTTTTCATTTTCTGTAATGTTGTGATGAACAAAAAGGAAACCAATGCACATACAATCAATCAATCTTTAACAAGAATGAATACTTTACGACAATTCTTTTTTGAAGGAAAAGAAGACTTTACGACACTTTCTTTCGAATGAAGATTAATTAACTCTATTATAACTTTTACTATAGCCTGATAATGACAAAGAAAACATTTAAGAAACATTAATCAATCAAGTCAAAGTAGGGCTAGACAAGGAGATATAAACTTGTTTTCTGAGACATGACATTCATTGATCAATCAACAAACAAACAAACAAATAGAGAAAAGATGGAAAAAAACTTTCCAAAGGAGGGAAAATGACCCTAGTAGGATCAACACAACCCTGAGTGGGAGATGGTGCACCTTAGAGCATTGTCCTTAAGCCAGGGGTGCTCTGCAATGCATTGTGTCCCTCACAAGCCTACATTGGTGATAGTGAGCCACTTAAAGAGGCAATTTGACATAGTTTTGACCAATATCTCAATGCAAAGAGCTGAATTACAATCTGTGATCACAAGTAAGGTCTGCAAGGATGTCCCAGGAGGTGGATAAGCTACTAGGAAAGAGGATCTTTCCTAGTGGAGTCACCAATTTGTTTACGAGAATTTGGTATCTACAGATAAATACTAATTTCCAAGATAAATAGTTGTATCTAGAACAACAATTTAAAGTGTTTTAGTATTTTCCTATAAGTAATAGATAATATGAGAAGATGAGAAGACCTACTTGTATTTTCGCTTTCCTCTCGTCTCCTTCATATCGATCCCGTTGCTCCTTCCCATACTTAATACACATGAGAAGTACCTGTAAAAACAATAGAAAACAAAGTATCGATCAAAGCAAACAATCTATTGAATATAAGTGAAAGGAATCAGATACAATTCACACATATAAGCATTATGAAACAATACAAACATATGGGAAAATGGTTCAAACACTTTATTGAATAGAAGAAGGAATTACAACCATTGGTGTCGGATTCAAACCCATTCCTCCAACTTGGATCCCATCCACATCACATCAAATGCATGACAAACTTGTAGCATTACAATACTTGCTTCAAAGCCAAATTTCATAGCAACATTATATCCTTACAATTCAACATAATCTAGGGCCTGATCACTTAGATGAGTGGTTAATTTATACGAAAATGAAGGAGGTTTTGTCATAAATGGTGGCATTGAATGACCTTCCATACTTAGAATTAATTCCATGGAGGAAGGGATGAGAGGATAGGATGCACCTTGACTCACTCCTCATCTATTTTCGAGCTCATAGGAGTTGATAAGTGAGGGAAACTTCTAGATGACTCCAAAAGATAAGAATATTCCCCAAACCCTATGTGAATTTTACTAAAACTCACCCAACACAGGTGAAAGGAAGCCTAAGTGCTCTGCAGAGCACCCTGACATGGACTTAGCTGCTCTGCAGTGCAACCTTACAAGGGCTTACCTGCGCTTGTCCCTCTAGAGACCATTTATAGATGTCTTCAAGTCATGAAACTGTCTAGGAAGGAGGCATTCAAAGGGGTGATTTTTTTAGGGAATGTAGAAACTGAAATTAGGGTTTGATGAGCCATAAAACCCTGGTATGGATGATGGGATTGATGTACCCAAATGGATCTGTAACAATGCGTGATCTCAAGTTCAAATGTAGGGGAATTTTTGTGCTATTTAGCATAAGAGCGAGTATGAGGCCTCTTGAAATCCATGATGACCAAATAAGGATATAGATAGTGGATTTACCAGGGTGTTTACAATAAGATTGAAACGTTGGATTCACCAAGATGTTTACAATAAGCTTCTAATAGTGGAGTTGCTAAGGTGAGAGATATTCAACCCACACTTCCCTTTCTCACCTGAAAAAGGGAATGTAAACATTGTTGTACCCAGGGGAAAATATTTTGATTCGTTCCTTAGAAATGGCACCAGAAATATGTTGTAGATTTTTCTATCTTCTGTCACACAAGTGCTTCAGAAGATATAGAATCCTCCTAGATACAACCTCTGGGTTGATAGGAGACTAGTTACTAGGGATTCCGAGAGGAGTGCTTTTGAAGATTATCTAAAGGATTTCTATTGCACTCCATATGTCACATAATTTGGAAATCGATAATTCAGAGCTTGGTTCATAGCCCTTCACCAAGGTAAATTCAAGCAAAAACATAGATCTAAATACTTAGGGGGTAAATATGGCTAATCTCAAAGAGAAATGTATTTTTTATGGTGGTTAACACACAACAATAGGAAACTTAACATTGTTGTTGTAGTATAGATGAAGAAGAGGAAGAAATGAGGGGAATTGATGTAGAGGGCTGGATAGAACACAAAATCCTAAGCAACAATATCCAACAGAAATATGGAAGTGTGAGGAGATGAAAATGCAGAAACAGTGGATCATGAATTAAGGTGTTAAACTCTATGCCTCATGAATACATTTGTCACCAAAAGAAATAAGTAAATCTGTACACATAATGGTACTGTAGGTTATTAAATAAGACAAGTAAATTTGTAGCTACCACAAGTACATTTTACTACTTAGTAGCAAACATACAACCATAAGGAGAGTGATACCAACAAATTCATTACACTATTTCAGAGGAGGAAAGACATACATGAAGTGATAAAAAAGGGTAAACATATTGTGCATTGATATGATTGGAATCAACAAAAAGACTTCAATAATCCTTGAACATGGATTCCAAATCACCAATCAATCACATTTAGCAATTTTATCAGCCCAAGGACCTCATGGACAAGAAAATTGAACCAAAGTGGAACCATCGAATTTGGGCTTCTTGGGTGCAGAATTATAGAACCAAAGTTAAGTGTTTCTTCCCTCTTTTCATAAGGAGAGGGAGAGCTTCAATTTTTCTTACAAAATATCTTAGCCGAGCTCTAGCTATCTGATCGACTAGCTGTCTCAATGTGCGAAGGATTTGCTAGATAAATGATTGCAAAGCATTCGATTCCTTTCTTGAAAATGAAAAAATTACATAATAATAGAAATAAGAAAAATTGAATGATGGTTGAGAAAAGTATCTCCATTCCATTCATGTGATTCCCTCTGATTAGGACATGTCTTTGCCATGATGTTCCTCTTTAGTTATTTGGCCAGTTCGCCTGTCTCTTTCCCCTTAACAACTTGAATTTCCCACTTTCTAGAGCTGGGAGCGATCAGTTGTGGTTGCCTTAGTGGTGTGGCGGAATCACAATTGCTAACCCATCCATCTCATAACTCTTTGTCTTACAATATCGGAGCCCAATATGTCCTGTACTATTGTAATAATGTTATATCAAAGCCTTTACTCATTGGGAATTTTATTCTTAAAAGAAATTGTCCTTGGTCCCTTTCTATTTTCCTCCACGGGACTAGGTGTAGTGACCAGAGGATTAGCCTTAAGGCGCTAGGGAATTTTGTTCTTGCCTGGGGGATGTGTTTCCTTTGTTAAGAGCTTAATCCCCTTGGTCAATAAGTTCTTCCTGACCATGTGTTATCCCTAATATAAAAACCCCCTTATCATCACTTTTCAGTTTCCAACTATTATAATGCGATGACATCCTCAACCTCCAATATGCTAACCTTCAATATGTTGTCATCACTCCACGTGGAACCTCCTGAGTGGTGACACATGTCACTTAGGTGTTCCCTTTAGGCCCCTAAAAAAGCAAAAATTTCATGCCACATGTCCTACCATACCACCACATCATCATGGTGTCAGATGCCACTATAGCTTTAACAAAACTGGTCATATGCTACCACGCGTCTTTACCAGAGCTAATCATATGCTGCCACATGTAGCTTATCGGAACCAATCATATGCTTCCATGTGTAGCATATCAGAACCAATCAAATGTTTCCACATGGCGTGCTAGAGGAGAGAGAAAAGGGCTTGTCCACCTTTGGTTTTGCGATGAAATCCTTTGTTAATCCTTATCGATGCTCCCTGGTGGTTTTTAAACTATCAAAACTTTTTGAATATCACAAATTTTAAAAGGTTTACAATTTCAGAAGTTTCAATTCTCCTATTGCTGATGTTTCAATGTTGCAATATTGCAATGCACTGATCTCCTCCGAGCTCTGATATAGCCGGCTTCAATGTATTCGACCTTTGACATGCAGGTCCTACGATATTCTAGGACCTCCGATATGCAATTGTTGATATGCGATCGCTGATATGCTAGATGCTCCAATGTGCGATCACCGATCTCTGATGTTGCTGGACCTCCGATATGCAATCTTCGATATATTGGACCTTTGATGTTTCATCCTAGGGCTTCAATCCTTGAAATTCAGCAGACCATCTCTTTTGATCCAGGAGTCCATTTTTGGACTTCCACATATCATTGGGAATCTTGATTACAGAAATTTCTCATTTACTCTTTGAACAACTGAAAACACATTTTATAGTAAGTGACAACAGATTCTATGAGAATCCTTTGAGCCCTAACTTTCCTTTTCATATATTTCACAAGATCTTGATCATATTCCTTTCCTAGTTTAGTGATTGAAATTTGACATGTTCCATAACCTTATTTTCAATGAGATTCAAATTTGTCCTTTTATTCCATGCAAGATAGTTTGAAGCCCCAACCAATTTGTTGCTTTCCTTACAAAAAGCCATTTTGACAGATTCAAATGTGGACATAAATATATTTACTTGATAGGATTCTCATTCTCCTCTATGCTTCCCTGACATTGATGATGATATAGCGAATAGAAAACTTCTCCTTAATGAAGATAATTTTCTTTAATAATGATCCTTAATCTCACAAACATGGAGACCACTTAGGATCTTTTGATGGTGAAGTGTTGATGAAGATCAATGATAACTTATTCATGATGTCTTTAATTGCAAGAATCTTGTTTCAACGAGAGAGAGATCACCATAAATTATTGATGACAATGCATTTTGATATAGCTTCCTTTGGATGAATAGTCTTCAAAACAATTCACCTTAAAAGTGATTGAGAGCAGATCACATAAATGCTTCTTTGATTTGATCTAGGGTTTTTACCTTTTTTCAAGATGATAATATAATCTTGATCTTGAAATGCTTCTCTTGGATGAATAAAATTCAAGATTACCTTCATTCGTAGATATCTTTAATTTCAGTAGATGTAGGGTTTTGGATTTATTTTCTTGATGATTATCCCAATACTTCTTTCTTCTTAGAAATAGGTTATGATGCTTCCTTTGTAGATCCTGACTTCAATATGATCTTTGCTTTGATGTCTTCCTTGAGATTTTATCCTTGAGTGTCCCTTGATAATATTCTGTTCCTTGACTTAGTCACCTTGTCTCTTATACCATGTTGAGAAATCTAGGGCATTAGGATTAGGTGATTTCTTTGTGAAAATAATTGTTTGTGAATGATTTTTACTTCTTAGATTAGGATATTCTTTTACTTATATTATTATAGTGTTCTTATTCATCAAACAAATTCCAATGTATAAACCATAAAGTGACAAGAGACAAAGAATATAGGCTATCATCCGGGGCCAAAACCTCTCTCACATGCGAGGAAAATCCACACAAATTATTCTTCTTATAGAGATTCCAATTGATGAATACTAGGACCAAGACCCTTTACCTATTTTCCACTCCAAGACCAAGACACACATTCCCTTCCACTACTTTTATTTTGTTCCCAAGTCAACACTATTCAAACTTCTTCTCCTTTCTCCTTCTCGTCTACCCTTCAACTTCGACTTCCTTTTGCTTTGAACCTACACTTTATTTCAGACCTATTTCAAAAACCCTAGCATATGAAACTTGAACTCCAATCTTCTTTTCTTGAGGTGGAGACTGTCCTTCATCAATTTGGATTGAGGATACACTTGATCTTTTCCCAAATATGCCTTCTTATGGAAATTGAAATACCTCAGCTCTGTCTAGAATATGTGACAGCAGATCCTTGCATGTGTGGAGTATATTTTAGCCCAAAAAAGACCCAAGAAGAACTTCTCTCTTCCTTCTTTCTTCATGCTAGCTATGAGGCTGTCTACTTTGTATTTTTGACACTTCCTCTAACTACAAACCTTCACCAGAAATAACTTCCTAAAATGATGCCAATTTTCCCTATTTATAGTGGTTGGAGTCTATAATAAGCTGACTTGAGAGAGGGTGAGACAACATGTCTCTTTGTGTAGATTATTTATTTCATATTGTATCTGACTTGAAGGAGTGATGCTATGCTTGTCTTGGAGGGCTTTCATACCTATTTAATGGCTCATACAAAATGTAACATGCCTAAGAGGGGTTCTTCATACGTGAAATTGACTCAATTTCATATTTATGACTAGATGAGAAAACCTAAAGGCTCACAATGGGAGCCATTACTAAAAATAAAATTCCTTGCTCATGAAACCCATGATACAAGCATTACAATTTTATTTTTATTTTCCTTCTTTTCATCAATTACATAAAATCACAATTACACAATTACATGGAAAATTGAACACCAAATATGACATTCCCTTAAGGGGGATGAGACTATTATAGCCACATCCGAGGATCCCATGAGAATGGAATCATAAATGCATTATAAATATTATACGATGAATTGGAATCAAAATGGGGACTGAGTCAAGGACACAAATTCTAGAGCTAAGAAGGGAGTCATTCACTGGGGATGTCTTTCTTTCTTGTGGAAGGGAGAAATTCAAAAATATAGGAAAACCATTTAAAAACTGAAAGGTGTAGAAATTGAAGAAAATATCTCTTTATATTAAATTATCTAAGAAAATAGGTATGGAGGCCCATGCTGCTTGGGAATCAACCACAAGGAAAAACAGAAAAAGAATTATGGAAAGGGAAGACACGTTGTAAGCCAAGGAGGACATAACAATAGTGTCGATCAAGGAAGAAACTGAGAAAATGTTGAATGTAAAAGAAAATAAGAGAGAGAAACAAGAGAGAAGAGAGAGAGATATGGGAATATAGGAGAAACAATGTGGAGTGGAGGAGAAGTTTCACATGAGGTCTCCACAAGCAATGATAAAGAGAAAGGAGAGAAAAGGGGATTGACTCTTGATCTCTAGATACTATGGGTGGAGCTACTAGTCTCTAGAACCCTATAATAGCTTCGAATCCCTAGAGTTTGTGGGTTGATATATAATCCTCAGAGCCCTATAATAGCTTGGGTCCCTGGAGGTTGTGGGTTGAGTTGCTAGTCTCTAGATCCCTGTAATAGCTTGGGGTCCCTGGATGTTGTGGGTTTAGATATAATCCCTAGAGCCATATAACAACATGGGTCCCTGGAGGTTGTGGGTCGAGGAAAAGGTATTTGGAGTCTTGTCACAACTTGGGTCCTTGGTTGTTGTGGGTTGGGATAGAATCTTTGGAGCCCTGTAACAACTTTTGTCCCCTAGAGGCAATGGGTTGAGATAACAAACTCTAGAGCCCTGTAACAACTTGGGTAGAAGCCATCCTCAAGAAAAAGCCAAGGAAGAGAAAAATGAAGACTAATGGTTAATGTCCAGATGACATAGTGGATTTTGGACTCCCTTGAAGGAGGTGAATCACTGTGTGAGCACCTAGGGGTGAGCTTGGGAACTTCTGTACTCTTGGGGTTGACTAAGGAAGAAGATTTCAACTAATGGGATTGAGGAAGGAGGTCCTTTGGAGTCGCAGAATTCAACGACAAGTTGGTGTTTTAGTCCCTGAAGCAAGCATCCCCCTAGACTCTAGAATTTAGCTTAGGGGTGATGACTGCAATTAATTGTGGCTGTAGTTATCTACGGTTGGGTGGACAATACTTGTCCCAAACTCAATTTCCCTTCCTACTCCAAGATAAGTAATTGTGTTTTCTGTTTAACATATGACAAATGATGCTGCTGCATTTATGGATAATGGTTTGAATGTAGGGACTACATTTCATTGATGAAGACTCACTTATGCATTATATTCCTTGTGTGTGTGTGTGTGATGTATTAAATGGTTGCATCTATTTATGTATATGTGTGGAACATAGGCATGACTATGTAAGAAAGCTATAAAGCAAAAATATGTTAAAAAATTCTAAACGATGGGCATGAAATAGATGGTACATAAAAGAATATTAATTGCATGATAACTAAGACCAAGTCATAATATAACATCGAGCCATGAAAGCTTGGGTTAATAGTGGGCCTTGTGACCCTTTATTAATATAATATTACAAAGAGAGAGACATTCTGCAGAGGAGGGTATGAAGTCACTCGTGAGTCATTCGTGTCACATTCGAAGTCATTATGTTGCTTGGAGAGCACATTTTTAACATCTAATGAAGTTTTCCCTGGTGTCAGTTGAGCCACCAACTTTACCCAAATGTCCTTTACCCTTGCATTTTTAATAGGTTGTATATTTGTGGTTGTCATCATAAAGCAATGGACAAGGAACCTGAAGGTTTTGCATATCATCATGAAGCTATTGTAGGTTTGGCACCATCGATGTGTGGTAGGCAAGGTTGGATTTTCCATAGAGTCTATGCCAAGTGCATGGTAGGTAATCCACGTAGGGGCTCCTACACCTCCCTTGGTGGTATTTTATCCTAATGGAATTAGTAGACTTGGAAGCCAAGAACTTGTTGGAGAACCAATCACTCTAGCATGAGAGGAATAATGTCATAAATCGCCCTAAGAAACCAAGAGGATCGCAATGAACCCGTAAGTCTCATTTGGAGGTCTAGCAGACTCCTAAGGGAAATTCATAACTGACAAGGCTAGTTCAAGAAAACCTATGCAACAATAGAGATGGCAACTGAGAATTTTTCTATGTTCTCCTTGTAAGGAACTATGTAGTGTGGAGTCAGAAGCCTTTGATCGAGTAATGGCGGGAACGAGCAGGAAATCCTTGTTTCAGCTCAAGGGAAGGTGGCAATGAACCTATAAGAAAAGTTGGGCCAATCTTACCCTCAAAATCGTCAAAATACTAGTAAAAGAGACTCCTGATTGGTGGAAGGAGATTCCCCTCATGAGATTGGTCAGAATGGTAGGGTTGAGGGTTGTAGAGTAGGAAAATGGAAGTTAATTCAAATTACAATCTAGAGGTTTAGCAACAGAAGATATTTGAGGTCATGTTAGCTATGGTGATAGAGTTATTTCATTAGCCAGACCATTGGGTCGTGAGGGAAGGCTTCTGTAACAAGCCTCGTGAAAATTTCATGTAAAAAAAGTAAATAAAGGAAAAAATAAGACAACGGGTAAGGGAAACATAGTCAAAGCTGAATGTTGGGCAAACATATCCTAGTGGGAATTAGTGGATGTGTGTTTTGGCTAAGGAAATTGGTAAAGACAAAGGAATTAAAAGGAAAAAGGAAATTTTGTCACATTTATATATGAAAATAAATGAAATTAGGAGAAAAGTAAGGTGAAAGGTCACAAGTTGCATGTGAGGAGTAAATTTAAAGAAAATAATGGAAAATGATGAAAATAGAGGCGTCATCAATAAAAATTCCTCTGATGATTAATTTCCAAGCTCTTGGTCAGTGAAATCTTGGAGCTCTCTCATTATTATATCTCTCTCTCACTCTTGGTCACTTCGAGTTTTCTTGGAGCACTCTAGCTTTGGATCAAGGAAGGGAAATCAAGAAAAGGGAAAGGAAGGAAAGCAAGGATCAAGGAAGGAAGAGTAGGATCAAGTAGCTTCACCAGGAATACTTGTAGGTAACCTTTTGCATGTGTTATTTCCTAACTAGTTTCGACATGCATGGATTTGCATGTTGGTGTATGGTTCTCTTGCTATCGGTGGCATGGTTTTGTCAGGATATGACAGTGGTTTTCAGGCTAGACTTGCCCTTTTACAGGTGCCATGGGATGTTGAGATATTATTTCAGTTTTTGAGCTTTGGAATTTCTGGATGGATTTCGGAATCCGGGGCGAAGGTGGTCTCAAGGTTCATTCCCAAAGGCCTAGGAATCCCTTGACCCATTCTGGTAGGATACATGATAAATATTGAGGGTGCAATCTCATTTTAGGGCCTAGTGATCTAGGTTTGGATTGTGGTAAAGCATGAGAGACAAGGAGATGGAAAATTCCTCAAGGATAATGATGGATTCCAGATGGAATTCCAGATGGAATTCCAAGTTTTTTTTTGTTGTGATCGAAGCACTGGTTTGTGTGTGATCACGGTTTGATGAGGGTGGAGGTGGTTTTACCTTTGGATTACCTTAGTTGTTATTGGATTGGTTTTTATATGAGATCCCACATTCTTGCTTGGAATATGGCACGAGGGTTACTGGCTAAAAGAGAGATTTGGTTCAACCATGTCAGTGGTCGGGTCGTACATGGAAGTCCATAACTTGGTCATATTTTCCTATGATTAATAAAAGATAATTTCTCTTACTTTTGCATTGATTTGTATGTGGATTGAATGGATGTCATATCTATGATATTTACATGGTTTAATGATGGTGATAAGCATGGTTAGATGATTGGTTTATGTCATGGTTATTTCATGTATTTACTTGTAACTGTTAAATGTATGGATGAAAGACCTAATTAATGATGTTGTAGCTTAATGGAGAACGAGGTGACCCTTCTGGTTATGTTTCATAAGTGGTTTCAGTCATTTATGCTCTGTCTTGTATCATAAACCTATAGGTTTCATATTTACTAAGTTTTTGGAAAAATGTCTGTCATGGTTAGGCTTGGTTAGGTCAAGCCCTTGATCAAGTTTTGTGTTAGAGAATTTACCTTGGTGTAATTGATTGTCTTGAAAAGTGTCATCAAGTTCTAGGCATTGGTTTGGATACTAGCCCTAAAAAAGTGGCTTAAATCTCACAGTATTTAGCCAAAACAGGCTAAGAGAGACAACAGTCTCTCCCTTGCAGGCACTCTGGTAGCGACTATAGCTTTTTAGTCATATGCATGCCTTGTCATGGGAGTGACTTTGGGTCTAATTCCTTGATATGCTATGTTAACTTAGGGGATGGGCACTTGGAGTCATGGACTAGCAACTAGGGGCCCTGAAGCACCTGAGGGAGGTTTGTAAGGTCTTCTTTTTTCGATTCCCCTTCCTTAAGGTAACATAGGAGTCCAATTGGATCATAGTATCATCTCTTCTCATGTTTACCTAGGTTGGCATGGTTACTTTGGGTAGACCTAGGAGGGGGTGTTACAGAATGGTATTAGAGCATGGTTGCACTCTTTTTGGGACATATCAGATACCACAAAGTGGTATCAAAGCATGGTTGTGCTGTCCTTGGGTGAATGTGTTGGTCATGAATGCATGTTAGTTACATGTGTGTCTCTTACACTTGCATTCCATATGCTTGTTACATTGAATACTGATTGATCATGGCTATAGTAAGGTTGTCACGAGGAACATGTTGTTGATTTCATGGAATGCATCATTAGGAGTATATGACTGGTTACATGAGTATATGCAACTTGATTTCATCATTGTATGTTGGGTTTCATTCTTGGTTATTTGATTACATGCATTAGTTTTGTAGGTTGATTACAAGAATTGATTATTTATGCTTGACTACATGCGGCTATGTGTATGTGTAGTTGATTAAGCATTATTTATGTAGGTTGATAGTTGCATGCGGCAATGTGACAATGGAGTAATGGTTGTGGTCATGCATGTATGGTATTGGTTATAGTTACGCATGAATAGTACCTCAAACATGCCTTGTAAAGTCATGGTATGCAATTTAGGTCATCAAGGTGATATTGGTATGTTATGATGCTAATGTGT